>CM063181.1:1860000-1940000 GCA_031835075.1 Saguinus oedipus
AGGTAGCTCTGTGGGTCGGCATGCGGGAGGGAATGGGAAGTTCGTAAAGGGTTCCTTCTGAGTCATGGGATTTGCTGAGGGAAAAGAGCAATGCAGAGCAGGTGAGCTAGTTCGATCCAATCCTTGGAACCATAATAGTCAATGGAGAAAAAATACAGCAGTAGCTTAAAGGAAAATGTTTATTTATTTATTTATTTATTTTCGTCACAGTTCCTGTTGGAAGGCATACCATTTAGCTTGATTTTTAAGCAGAAAGACTCAAAGAGCCCCACAGTCCCTCTTAAGCCTCAATCCTTGGAAACATAATTGTTCAGATCCTTAAAATAAGTCAAATATTTTCCTACAAGAATCTCCTGTAGGCCACAAAACAGAAACTAAATAAAAGTTCAGACTCTGTCTAGATATTTTTGTCTACATTTAATTTTTCTGTTCGTGTATTTGCATAATTTAGATTTCTACCAGGAAAAGTTATCTTTCTATGGAAATTTCAAAGGTGAGTTACATATGTGGGTACTTTCCTTTTCTGCCAAAAATACACCATTAAGAACAATTGTAAATCAGGTAAAAAATTTTTTTCTTCACATTTTAAACCATACCATCAACTGAAACAAGGGAGAATTAGGAAACGGAATTTGCCAATTTTTTTTTAGGAAACAGAATTTTCTGAATTTGTGAAATTTTTTAGTGGAAATTTATTTATTTATTTGTTTATTCAATTAGAGAATGAAGGCAGCAGGTAGAGGTAGGCTAAATATTGTTGACTAAAGTGTGGAAGAAAGATTCAAATTATTTCAGTTAAACAGGGATTCCGTGGCATCAAATATCCTGCAGAGAATATAAAACAAAGTTTTAAATGTACAGCATGTGTCTGTTCTCAGGGCCATCAAACAGCATTTTCATCACCTCGTCTGAGAGAGCAAAGGGCCTCTCCTGTGATATCTGAGTGCTGCCCTGTAGCTGACAAGTGTCTCTCCTGAGATAGGGCTGACCCACTACCCCAAAACAATTCTCTTTCACAGAAGTGGAGCCCCTTGGCTTTTCTGAGACCTTCCAGAAACTTGTCTGTTTCTTCTGACAAAAGATTGTGCAATTATTAATTAATTTGTGCAATTACTAATACTCCATACATGTAGAAGCAAGATATTCTCTTTGGTGTGGCCCAGTTTCAGTACCAAGACAGTCATACTTTCCTGAGACTGAAAGCCACGTATTGTGCAGAATACCTTTTAATGAAAGTAGGTACAATTCCAAAGTTTATCAAATATAAAGAAAGAACTAGAAAAGTATGTTCGTCTTTTTCTTTTCAGGAACTTATTTTTCTTATTTTCAGGTTTCCTTTATCTCCTCCCCAGCTTCACCCCCACCCAGTTTTCTTTCTCTGACTTGACTTTGGCATTGCCTTTTCCTATCATTTGCTCTTTCCAGTAATCCTATTCTCAGAGTTCTTTTCTTCAATCTGCTTCACAACATTTTTTCCGGTCTCCTTTCAACTGAAACTACAACCTATTGGTTCAGCCCACTGGCTTCCTAGGTAAGAAAATGTGTCTGACTCATTGGCTAAATATAGGGGCCCCCGCTGAGCTGGTTGTTTTCTTTAAAGAATTCTCAGTGGTGTCACTCAGTCACTTGTCTTTTCTATTTAACCTCTTTTTTTTTTTTTAATAGATAACGTTATGCAAGTCTTATTCTGGTAGAATGATTAGTTATACAAGGAAATGCAGAAAACTTTCCCTTGAGAAACATTTAGGATAAGCTAGTTAAAGAATTACCTCTTTATTACTTCAAATAAGTATCTCACTTTACAGCTCATCAGTGGCTCAGAGCAAAGTTGAGTCTCTCCTCCGGCCCAAGCTTGGATTAAAAATTTGACTCTAGTATAGTTTGAAGTCTGGTAGTGTGATGCCTCCTGCTGTGTTCTTTTTGCTTAGAATTGACTTGGCTATGCGGGCTCTCTTTTGGTTCCATATGAAGTTCATGGTGGTTTTTTCCAGTTCTGTGAAGAAATTCAATGGTAGCTTGATGGGGGTAATGACTCTGTAAATTACTTTGGGCAGTATAGCCATTTTCACGATATTGATTCTTCCTAACCATGAACATGGGATGTTTCTCCATCTGTTTGTGTCCTCTCTTATTTCGTTGAGCAGTGGTTAACAGCATGGTACTGGTACCAAAACAGAGATATAGACCAATGGAACAGAACAGAGGCATTGGAGGCAACACAACATATCTACAACCACACAATCTTTGATAAACCTGACAAAAACAAGCAATGGGGAAAGGATTCCCTGTTTAATAAATGGTGTTGGGAAAACTGGCTAGCATTGTGCAGAAAACAGAAACTGGACCCCTTCCTAACACCTTACACTAAAATTAACTCCAGATGGATTAAAGACTTAAACATAAGACCTGGCACCATAAAAACCCTAGAAGAAAACCTAGGCAAAACCATTCAGGACATAGGAGTAGGCAAGGACTTCATGACCAAAACACCAAAACCATTGGCAACAAAAGCCAAAATAGACAATTGGGACCTAATCAAACTCCACAGCTTCTGCACGGCAAAAGAAACAGTCACTAGAGTGAATCGGCAACCAACAGAATGGGAAAAAATTTTTTGCAGTTTACCCATCTGACAAAGGGCTGATATCTAGAATTTGCAAAGAACTAAAACAGATTTACAGGAAAAAAACAAACAAGCCCATTCAAAAATGGGCAAAGGATATGAACAGACACTTTTCAAAAGAAGACATACATGAGGCCAACAAACATATAAAAAAATGCTCATCACTGGTCATTAGAGAAATGCAAATCAAAACCACATTGAGATACCATCTCAGGCCCGTTAGAATGGCGATCATTAAAAAATCAGGAGACAACAGATGCTGGAGAGGATGTGGAGAAATAGGAACACTCTTACACTGTTGGTGGGAGTGTAAATTAGTTCAACCATTGTGGAAGACAGTGTGGCGATTCCTCAAGGCCTTAGAGATAGAAGTTCCATTTGACCCAGCAATCCCATTACTGGGTATATATTCAAAGGACTATAAACCATTCTACTATAAGGACACATGCACACGAATGTTCATTGCAGCACTGTTTACAATAGCAAAGACCTGGAACCAACCCAAATGCCCATCGATGATAGACTGGAATGGGAAAATGTGGCACATATACACCATGGAATATTATGCAGCAATCAAAAATGATGAGTTTGTGTCCTTTGTAAGGACATGGATGAATCTGGAGAACATCATTCTCAGCAAACTGACACAAGAACAGAAAACGAAGTACTACATATTCTCACTCATAGGAGGGTGAGGAAAAATGAGAACACATGGACACAGGGAAGGGAGTACTACACACTGGGGTCTATTGGGGGGAATAGGAGAGGGACAGCGGTCGGGGAGCTGGGGAGGGATAGACTGGGGAGAAATGCCAAATGTGGGTGAAGGGGAGGAAGGCAGCAAAACACACTGCCATGTGTGTACCTATGCAACGATCTTGCACGTTCTGCACATGTACCCCAAAACCTAAAATGCAATAAAAAAAAAATTGACTCTAGAGTCTGACTGCCTTGGGTCTGAATCCTGTCTCAGTTCATGTTGTTCTGTGTTTGGGGCAAGTGTTCCAACTCTCCAAGAGCCAGTATGCTCATCTGTAAAATGGAGATAATAATAATTCCTCTGGGGTCGTTGAATGATTAGATTTGTGAGCCTTGTGCATAGGCAGGACCCACTGAATTTTTTTTTTTTTTTGATGGAATCTGGCTTTGTTACCCAGGCTTGAGTACAGTGGTGCAATCTCGGCTCACTGCAACCTCCGCTTCCCAGGTCCAAGTGATTCTCTCCTGCCTCACCCTCCTGAGTAGCTGGGTTTATAGGCATGTGCCACCAGGCCTCGCTGATTTTTGTATTTTTAGTAGAGACAGGGTTTCACCATGTTAGTCAGGCTAGTCTTGAACTCCTGACCTCGTAATCCTCCTGCCTCGGCTTCCCAAAGTGCTGGGATTACAGGCTTGAGCCACCACACCCGGCCTGAATTTTAGGGTTTTTTTAAAAAATGGTTACATTGGATGCTCCTAGGAAAGCGGAAGTAGTATCTTTAACATGCCTTCCATAGCAATAAGAATGAATGAGTTCTAGGTCCAAGTGAATATGCTTCCATCATAAGAGAATTCTCTTCTTTTAAATTGAATATGGAAAGAAATGCTGAGCAAGGTTTAGACAGTTCAAGATATTTCTTAGAGAAAATGTTGTAATCATAGTTCTTAGAAATAATAAAAAAGAAAAACATACATCAATACAGTGTAAGTGGAACCATGCTCAAAAATTAAAACCCATCAATCACATATTTCTACCCATTACAAACATTATTTATTCAAAATAGCAATTTATTTTAAATTACTATTTAGGTTGTTTAGTATAATATTTATCATATAACTGGTAAACAATGAGTGGTTATACTTATAATGGCAACTGTAACTCATTTGGTTATATTTATTTTATATGTTTGTTTTATATATGTATACATACATGCACACATAAATATATATTTGTTTTATATATGTATATATATTCACACTCACATAAATATGTATCTGCATATACTTTTTCACACAGAATTATTTGACAAAATTGCTTGACTTTTATTAAATAATTCTGTGATGATGGCAGAATGTGAGGAGTCCTTCCTTCTCTCCCCCAACCCCAAAACATTTACTAAGCACTTGGTAAATGGGAAGCTTTGGCTCCAATTATCGATTATTATAGGTAATTGAAACAACCACCTTAAGCCAACTGCTCATGCACTACGTGAAATCATGACCCCCAAACTGATGTTTCCCAGTGGGGCTTTGCACTTTGAGATGCACATGTGTCCCCCATGAGAGACCTGTTTAAGAAAATAAAAGGTTTCAGTGATTACAACAATGTGAGATAGTTCACTTATTCGTTCATTCAGTCATTACGTCTACTCTGTGGCTATGCTTTTCAGCCATGTTGCTAGTTTTCACATATGCAGATGTTAACGTCCTACCTAAAGCTGTGTCTCTTCGTTTCTCATTGCAGAGACAGGCTGGCTGTGTTAAGCGCTGGTTGTTTGTGTGTGTGTGTGCATACGCCCATACGATGCCCTGGAAAGGACCTCTTTAAAAGTCCAATTTGTGTTAACATGGACCTTAAGATAATTTAGGTGTGTGCAAAGATATATGCATATATTAATATATCTATATATTATATGACAAATATTCATAAATACAAATAAGCATATATTATATGTGAATAAATATGCAAAGGATATGAACACACATTTGTTTATATCTATTTCAGAGCTTCAAGTGAAGGTGGGTTGACAAGACGTTCAGTGTGCTAGTATGAACCTGCTCTTACAGGCGAAGGTGTGGCTCCTCAGATTGCTTGGCAAAGAAGAGGTTAAGGGAGGGGGAGAAACAGACAAAGTCAATAAAGTCAGTTAATTGCAGGAAGCAGTTGCACAGCAACTGCAGCCAGGGAAACTGTTCTCTAGGAGCAGCCAATCACACGGGGGACTAGTTCACCAGGAAGTGCTTGCCTCTGCCTACCCCTTCCCCTGCGCCTTGGCTCTCCTCTGTCTCTCTCTCTATCTCTCTGTCTCTGTGGCTCTCTTTCTCTGCGCCTCTTAGGGGCTCCCTCTTGGTCTCTGCTTCTTTGCCTTTTTTATCGATGGGCTCGCTAAGACGTACACACACGTGGTTTATAGAAGCAGACAAGGAGCCCTTTTCTAGCTTGTCCTCTTCAGTTCTTTGCGCATTGCCCAGACCCAGTGTTCACGTAAGGTAAAGGCAGGCAGTGCACTTTCTGCCCACGCCATCACCTGCCAGGTGAGCCCAGGGCATTCCCAGAGCCAGTCATCTCCACGTATTGGATGTGACATCATAATGCCTGGAAGCTGTATTGTATCGTTGTATCGGCATAAACTAATGTAGCCATCAAAGTAACTTGACTTATGACGGAAAATGACCTGGATGCCATATATTCTACCAGAAGATTCCTGGGCCCGTCATTTATTTTTCCTTTATCCACTATAATGAATTCTAGATTAGCTACTCTTTGAAAAGGAACATTTGCTATCACAGTTGTGGTTAGGCTTTTAATTTTTATGAAAGAGGTGTATTGGCCTATAACCTAGAAGACTCCTATTATTTTTTGTCTCTCAAAGCTGGGGCTGGCAGGGGATTTCCCAGTATTAATTAATTAACTCCAGGCTCTTTTGGCAAAATGCCTTGAAAGGGATGGCCTGTCCTGAGTGACCCTGTCGTGTATTTTATGCCGTGATCGTTAAACTCGAAAAATGGTCTCACCTGGTTCCTCGGGACATTAAATGAAGATAAGAATAATAAACTCTTGTACTAACATAAAGGAAATATTAATCTACTAGACACATAAAGAAAACGGTGTAAAATTCCTTCTGCATCCTAAGGCAAATGAGTATCTTAAGACCATTTTTAATGTTTTCTGCCCACGGTTCAATAAGAGTCCTGAGATATTCAGGGCTCTATCACACTCAGTCATTTACAAAACATGTAAACATGCAAGATAAAGGGCCCTTAGAGCCCACTGTGGCTCTCCATAGCACAACAGAAACTTTCACTAGCCAACTCATTATTAGCCAGGAAAACAGGCAGCTGATTCTTTCCGATACAGAGAAGGGGAGGTAGTGATATTTTGTAACCTCTTTAACCTTCTGGAGAAGCAATAATAGAAATTAGGTTTGGGTTCAACCTTTCCTTTCCTTCCCTCCCTCCCTCCCTCCCTCCCTCCTTCCCTCCTTCCCTCCTTCCCTCCTTCCCTCCCTCCCTCCCTCCCTCCCTCCCTCCCTCCTTCCCTCCTTCCTTCCTTCCTTCCTTCCTTCCTTCCTTCCTTCCTTCCTTCCTTCCTTCCTTCCTTCCTTCCTTCCTTCCTTCCTTCTTTCCTTTTGACAGACCTTTGCTCTGTAGCCCAGGCTGGTGTGCACTGGTGTAATCTCGGCTCACTATAACCTCTGCCTCCCTGGTCCAACCGATTCGTCTGCCTCAGCTTCCTGAGTAGCTAGGATTACAGGCACCCACTGAAATGCCTGGCTAATTTTTGCATTTTTACTACAGAAAGGGTTTCACCAGATAGACCAGGCTGGTCTTGAACTCTTGACCTCATGTGATCCACCTGCCTCAGCCTCCCAAAGTCCTAGGATTACAGGTGTGAGTCACCATGCCTGGCCTCCTGGTTTCTTTAGAGACTTCAGGCTTTTATAAACAAGGAACATGTCCAGGGAGGATCCTTCCTGTGCTGTCATGAACGTGCAGTTTGGGATCTGCTGAAGGCTGTGTGACGTTTCCACGAAGCCTGCACTCACAGGAAGTAAGAACTCTCCTAACATCTGTAACTCAAAAGGCAGTGCCAACCTTTTCTTACCATTCCCCACACATGGAAACACACACATAGGAATACACACCCAGAAACGTACATAGAAAAACAGGTGCAGAAATGCAAACACACACAGTAAAAGATCCTCTAAAGAGGTTCTCCTGTTTTTCAGTTATTGGAATACTCTGGATGAGAGAAAGCATAATTCATACCAAATTTTAAAATGAGCTGACATAAATGAATCATCAGAGCACAAAGGTGACGTTAGAGTAGCAAGGAAATGTGGCTGGGGAAAGTTGTGTTTTATGAATCAGCCACATTACCAGGTTTCAATGTGAATGAGTTGAGGGCTGGGGGAGAGCCAGCACCCCCGATAGCAGTGATACATCCTTCCCCCAGCAGGCTGAAACGTCCCCTGTTTATCAGCAGTGGGACCGGCACACTTTGATTTTCTCGCAGTCCACTTGCTGAAAAATGCTGTCATTTTGTTTTGGAAAAATTAAACTGTAAATTCTCTCTCAAAGGCTTGCATCTTTATGATAATATTCTGAATGATTGTCATTTTTATGAAAATAGGAGGTCACATGTACCTGGGATAATGCTGTATACAGTAGGCTGGAGGTTTCATTGCTAGTGAGCACATACTGTGAGGTGCTGCTTACCCAGACCTGGGTGACAGAGTCACCTTATGTTGTCATGAAAAAAATCTTTTAAGAGTTTTGTAAATTCTGTAAGCGTGAATACCAAGCTCTAAATTGTGGATGTGAATCGTGGTTCACAACCATGTTTTCATTTCTCAATAACGGCCAATAAATGCAAGTTATTATCACCACATTATTAACAGATGGAGTGGAAAGTTATATCAGAGAGCACACCTGTGTTGAGCCACTACTGTGTCTAAGCCTCATGGCCACATGATAAGGACCCTTCATCCTACTAATGTCAGCTTACATACAGCAGGTTATGGCCAAGAGCACCCTGTTAATAAGTCCTCATTCTGTTCTGTTACTCTAGGCTGCTCATGATTGAATAGCTTAGAAGGCAGGAAAACCATTGAGGCTTAATTAGTACAGGATTTGCACTTCTCCGTATGATTCAAAATTAATCACAAACCAAAACTAGGATGAATACTCACAGATATCTCTCTTTGCTGGGGCTCTTCTCTCATTCTGCTAGGATGCACTTTAGGCTTTGTTTCTTGAGTTAAGATTATTCTCATGTTCCTGAAAGAAATGTTCCTCCTCCCATTTTCCAGATGGGATATCGGCACACATAGCCATGTGAGCTATAAAGACAATTGCAAGAATAAGATATCTGAACATGAATTAATGATCAAGGCTGAGTCTCCTACTGAGTTTTCCTGCGGAGGCATTTCAGGGGCCTGAATTACAGCTCAAATGGAGTAGCTTTGTGTGTGCCCTGTAAGAGGGAGGTATTGCATTGAAGCAAGTATTGGCTCAACTTCATAATGAGAAACCTGGATACTGATGGGGTTCAGCTTTGATTGGATTCTGGAACTTACTGCACTCAGCTGGGTGTCGTCCAGCAACTGGGTGGCACTGGCAGAGGGAGGCCTGCTTCTGCAACAATTACTGGTCAATTGCAAGTGATTATAATGGCACCATGTCTAAAACAATATGGAGAAAAATGCTGCCTGGAAAACATAAAACAGTGGTGCTCTACCACAGAAAGAGCAAGTTGCTGAGAATATCAGAGTAACCAGAGATGTTGGAAATTCAAGTTGTTATTCTAGATCATGGGATGATGGCAGCTTTTTAAAAAAATCCCCATGGTATATTTTCAACCACATCTTTCATCACTGGCCATCAGAACAAGACCCAGTGGCTTTATATAGACTCTGTCTTGGTGAGTTGAGATGGCTAAACAGAATTCAAGAAAGAGCAGGGATGATCAGTCTTGCCACATGAATCCATCCAATAAATAAGAAGAACTGAGAAAAATACCTACTGCATCTAACTTCACTTTTACCAAAAGAGGCACCCCATTGGTATGGGACAGTGCAATTCCAAGAAATGACTGTTACCTAAAAAATGTAATAGAGAGCCTTGTGAGTACATGACCAGTAGGTAATTGCTCTGATATTTGCAGACAGCATAGAAGAATTATCACTTTTGCTTTTACTCGCTTTATCGCTTGTGAGTGATTTGGCCACAGGAGGTTTCAAGCAACTGCGGACCAGGTTACAATAGAACTAAGCTTAAATGAAGGCTGTGGGGCTCCCTCCCCAGTGGCATCTTGAGAGAGTGGCCAGTCTGCCTTGAACACTGCCTCTCTGGCTCCCTAGAAGCACTACTTGGAGTTGGCCTGGGCCAGTGGGCTCTTTGCAGGCTGTCGATTGGCTGCTGCCAGCCTGTGATGGTTTCCTCACCCTGTGAGAAACTGTGACATATTCATTCTTGGCAGTCACCATCTCAGGCGTTAAATCACTGTCCTCAAATTTCCAGAGTTCTGACACATATAATGGGCTTGGTAGGGGACCTGCAATAATTCTTTTTCAGTATTTATGAAATCGTGCACTCCTATGGCTTCTGGGCCTTTCAGCTGCCTTTCAGATATCCCTCCTATAAATTTTCCGTGATTATCACTTTCTAGCTTTGAAATATACATTTTATGCATTGTTATTGGGATACAGAGACACTATTGACTTTGCCTTCTGTTTTTGATTTGTAATATGCATATAGCCTCACCTGCCTAAATATATAGTTCACTTGTGGCCATTTTAATACAGAACGAGCTTCATTACTATGCATCTTTCATTTCTGCAAATCTGAATCCTGTGGTTCTCCCCAATCATATAAACCTTCGCACACTAAACCAAAGGTCACACCAATAAACGTTTCCTGCATGGTGGTGCCTAATGTTGCCAGAAAAGTCTTGTTTTTAGCATCCTGTGCCTCTATCTGGGATAAATTCTCTCATTCCTAGTTCTCATGAGCAGCCTCTGTCCTCGCCTTCCCCACTGCTGCTGGCCAAATCCCACTGTCACCATTGTGGAAATGGGATTCCATGGTAAGATCGAGTCTTACCAGTCAAATTTTAGCCTCATATTTTGGAATTTATGCTCTACTGTTAGAAATGTAAGCAGTTGAGAGTGTGTCTTGTGTTTTGAGGCACAAGGCTTTTTAAATTTTTGTCTCTGCTTCGTATTTTTCTACCTATGACCTAGAGCTAACTAAGGGTGAGGGTCTGAAGTCCTAGGACTCAAGCAAAGGTTTAATGACACATTGACTAGGTATTCTCCACAGCATCTCGGGAGCAACTTACTGCTGATATCCCAATACAGCGAAAAGGAACACTTGGGAGAAACGAACAGTTTGTTGGGACTTCCAACAAATGAGTATCATGTGGCTAGCTCCCAGTTGTCCACATTTAATTTATTTAGAAAGTTAAGTGGCTTCTGTGGTCTTTTTCCTTTAGATCCTCAGCCTAAGTAAGGATGGGTAAGCAGAAAAAGAGTAGCATAGAGTCCTGTTTGGAAAGAGTCTGGGCAAAAGTTCCTAGTTGGAAAGAGGGAAAATTTAAAAACATAGAATTTTATATTTGAATTTCAAGATACTGAAGATCAGAAAAGTCACTCTAAGTTTAAAACAGTGGAATTATTCTGCTTTCATTTTACCTTTTTTTTTTTTTCAAATTGCACTGTTATTAATTCATTAGTATGGTGTAATAATATTTATAACGATGCATAGATATCTTGTTCTAATTAAGCATTAAGGAAAAATTGTCATTCTTAGATATGGTAATACCAGAAATGGACCATTCCTAGATTACCTCCAGTAGAAACATATGAATTTCTGTTCTGTTGTAAGCAATATGGAATCAGACATTTACAGGTTTTTTCACAGGGAATAATAAACTAATTCCCTTTCAAATAATCTCCTTAGGTCTGATATATTTCTGTAAATGGGGCCATCATTTTCTCAGGTATCCAGTGTTGGAACTACATCAAATTAGTCATTAAGCATTTCAGTGATCCTCTTTCATGGCCCTTTGTCAGAGTTCTTTTTCCCTGCTCTCTACAGCATATTCACTCCCTCACCAGCAGCTCCACCATTGAGATTACTTTCTCCTATTTCACTCCCTCTCTCCTTCTTTCTTTGACTCACACTTTGCTCTGAACATTGCAAACTGGTTAATTTTCAAAAGGTGACATTTGGTTTTGCAACTATTATCTTTAAAACCTCTATTGGTCCTTCATCAATAAAAATTAATTACTCCATCATTAGACTGGTATTAACAATGTTCCAAATGTCCAACTTATTTTTCCAAACTTATTTCCTAGTGGGGTTTCACAAGAGGGCTTGATTGGCTGTTTGGATCAACATGTCTGGGCGTGAAGTCCAGCTTTGTCACGTATTGATTTTATTATTTAGAACAAGCTATATAATTGCTGTAGTTACTGCCATAAAAATAGAACTTCGTTCATAGAAGGAAGATTAAATGAGGTAATGAATATCAGGTCTTTTTTTCTATGCCCAGTATAATCACTAAAAATGCTAATTATTTTTTTCCTCTCTTAAAGGACATTGATGAGATGTACCTTGCAAAGTTGCTACAAAGAATAATTGAAATGGTTTTCTCTAAAGCACATAGTTTGATGCCCGGCATAGAGTCTGCACTCGGAAATGCTACAATCGTAGTTCCTGCAGTCAGTGCCCATCCCCAGTTCCCATTGCCACACATCTGTCTACATGGCTTCTTCCACCCAGAGAGCCTTGTCTTTTGGCTATAGTCCATCCTTCAAAGTACCTTTCTAGGCCCTTTCTAGGTTATTGTTTGGTTAAAAAATTTAATATAAATTTATTTTTAGTTAAACAATAAATTTACCTGTCTATAGTGTTCCTTTTGTCCCCAGAATGCATATGACCCATGCTACATATTTGAGATCTCTATCTGGTCATTCTATCTATCTGTCTATCCATCCATCCATCCGTCCATCCTTCCATCATCCATCAACCTGTAATTGACTGCTAGTAAGATTTTTTTCTTATTGTCTTGGAATTATGGACAGCAACAAGCCTGAGGCACAATGGCACTGAAGACCCCAAGCAGCCTCATGCCATCTCTCCCCAGAGCTTCATGAGAGGAACCAGCTCAGAAGACACCCACACGCCAACCACTGCCATCTTCATTCCCAACTCTCAGGGGACTGACCCATTATTTGTGACAGAGTCTGGGGAACATTCTCCCCCCATAGTCAAGGAACAAAGGGTGAGCTTCAAGGCGTGAAGCTTGGAGGGTGGATGCAGTTCCCTGTCATGACTGAACATGTGTCCCGGTGGTAAGGGGCATGAACCTCTGATATGTTGGGGCTGCCCTTCAGGGTTACCAAAACCTTAGACAACTGGCTACAGTTAGCGGAACAAAGAGTGCTTTGGATCTCTCCCATTACAAAGGTCATACTTGGCCATCTCTGTGTCATTTGCTGTTCAGAAAAGTGAGAAGAGCCAGAACTTAAGAGAGACGGGAAGTGAAGTTCTATGGGACCAAACCATACACTGCCTCCTGCCCAGCCTCCTCCCCTCCCAGAGTCTCTGAGCTGTGGATTGGTCTAGAAGCTCAGAGACTGATGGGAGGCAGAGGGGTTTGAATTTAAACTTAAACAAGACCAAGTCAGAAGTACTCAAAAGAGACCCTGTTGGTAACTGAGCTTGGCTACAGACTTACTTAATCCTTTCTAGTTTTTACTGTGGCATTGAATACTATCTCCAGCAAGAGAAACAGGACTGCTGTGGCCCAGCAGGAAAAAGCTTTAAAAAGAAAGGTTTTGCACTCTGGACAGCACAATAAACCAGAAACACTGGACGGATCTTTCTCCTTTGTGACAGTATTAGCTGCCTCCTTCACGGAGGACGTAGTGCTTTTTAATTCCATTAAGTCCCTGCATTGGTCGCTGTTAAACTTAGATTTTGATGACGTCACATGTATTTCAAATTAAATCTTTCACTGAACCTCAAATAAAAAGCAGATCAAATGGAACATCTGTGGTTAAAATAAGGGTGGGCTTGGCCTCTCCTGGTTTTATGTGATTTTTTAAAAAATCATAATTCCAGACATTTTGCTTTTGTGTCTAGAGCCCAGCTCTTTCCCTCCATGCACATAGTTCCTGAACATAGCCGTTTTGTATAATGGAACCTGATTTCATGGCCTAGGGTTTTTCCCAGGAGCTAGGTCCAAGGAAACCTGTTTGACTCCCACTGCTCTGGAGCCCTGAGTCCATGCCCAGTGAGAAATCCGTGCTCAGGGCTGTCACTGGACAATGAGGGATAGCAAGCTGCTGATTCCTTTGGTGGTGATAGTGGATGCAATATTCTCAAAGTGTTCAGTAACACACCGAATCATGAATGATTGCTCTCAGACTCTTAGAGTGAACTTCGTCAATGATGGCTCTCAAACTCTGAGAGTGAACTCTTGAGTGTAGCATTTTCTTTGCCTGAGGTTCTCACTTCATTATGGTTATTGCTTAGTTTTTAACCAAAATGAGTTAGATGACAAGGGACGTTCTGTATTCTTTGGATATTGAAACAATTAGTGCTTTATTTGATCTACTTTACTGGAAAGAAATGCCTTCAGGTGGAGGAGCAAGACACAGCTTCATGGTCACACTGAGCTCTGTCTCCCTGGACCATCAGGACAAGTAATTCATCCTTAGAGATGAGACAAAGGATTGAGTGATATTTTATGGAAAAGAGTGTGTCGGAAAACAACTGCATTATGTGTAACTTATTCTGTATCATATAATTCAAGTACTTATGTGATTAGAGTTGTTCTGATGTAAACAAATTGATCATATATCAGTGTCACGGTTTTTATAATTTTATTTTTATTCATTGCACATTTAATAAAAAACAGCCAGTAAGAGTATTCATGGAAACTGCTCCTTGCTGCCAGTTCAGAAATTCGATCTGAATGAACTTAAGTAAATGAAGGGAAGGAGAGATCTACCAGGAGAATGTCTGACTGTTTCACAAGACAGCCAGCCTGTAGAAAGAATGAGAATTGCAGCAAAAACTGAAGAAAGGAACTCTCGGGTTGCCAAGACTCCTCTCCCTCCTATTTGTCATCCATACCAGTTTCCAGCTTCTCTCTTGTTACAGAATATTTTTCCAAAAATTTCAGAGAAGAACGCTAACTGACCCGACTTTTTAGAAGCCCAATTCTGATTCAATCAATGATGCCAAGAAGGCAGCACTGTATTGTACAGAATGGTTGCTCCCACAGTCACCATACGGATGGGAGGGAACGCAGGATGCTGGGAACAAAAGCAATGTGTCTAGTTTAATAACTTAAAAATACGGCTTTCCTCTAATTGTTTAGGAGGTGATAGAGATGGTCTGTTTCGTGGGCAAAGACTTAGAAACAATGCACCTCTAGGCTCTATTTAACGGTAATTCTATGACATCTTTTGAGTGGCATGGCAATAGGATGAGGACGTACTTTCACTGTACAGATCTCTACAAGGAATTTAAAAAAAATTTTTAAATACATTAAATCCTTTTCTAATTTAATTTCTTAAAAACTTTATTTATTTGCCACTGTTTTTGACAGGCATTGTGCAACTCCTAAATGACCTAGTTGGTGATAGTATTGATGTCACTCGGTGATTTTAGGAATATGAAAATAAGCTCTCAGGCCTGTAATCCCAGCACTTTGGGAGGCCGAGGCAGGCGGATCACAAGGTCAAGAGATCAAGACCATCCTGACCAACATGGTGAAACCCCGTCTCTACTAAAAATACAAAAATTAGCTGGGCATGGTGGTGTGCGCCTGTAGTCCCAGTTACTCGGGAGGCTGAGTCAGGAGAATTGCTTGAACCCGGGAGGCGGAGGTTGCAGTGAGCTGAGATTGTGCCACTGCACTCCAGCCTGGCGCCTGACCACAGAGCGAGACTCTGTCTCCAAAATAAAAATAAAGAAAAGAAGCTCACTGCTTACCAGGAGGCAACAGGGCTGTTCTACTTTTACAGCTGCTTGCAGCTAATGTCCATCCCCATCAGCCCAAAGGAACAAAATAAACAAAATAACAAAAACGTGTCAATTGTTTGCACTTGGTGGTCATTGTCTAGATTATTATTTAAATAGCGAGTCATTAAAATCTATCCTTTAAAAAAATAGGTCCTAAAAAATAGGCCCTTTAAAAATGCTTCCTGGTCCTTGTCAAAATATTTCACATTGACAGGTAAGTGTAGATGGACCTGGAGCTAACAGTTAACAGCATTACCCAGAAGATATTACCATGTTGCCAAATTTCTTTAGATCTTATTTCCTTAAGAAATTGAATGGTCATTCCCAGGCCCAGCTTCCTCTTTGCTCTTCCCTGGCCACGCCCTTTTGTCCCCTCCCAAATGTAACCTCGCCCTGAGATGAGAGTACCTGTCCCCTTCCAAAGGTGACCTCGCCCTGAGATGGGAGTGCCTCTTCCTGTCCAAGTTTTTATATTTTCTGCACGCATGCATGTAGGCATAAACAGTGCATGGCCCTGCTTTTGTGTGACTTTAAAAATCTGTGACTTTGGCAACACGCTAAAGGCATCCTTCTGCAACTTGACGTTTCTTCACTTCATATTATCTTTACTGAATTTAAACATTTTGAAACAGGACGTCGAAGGGAAGTTAGTCAGGTATTTTAACTACATTCCATGGTATGGATCTACCCCACTATATTCCTATTGATGAGCATTTCTTTTTTTTTTTTTTTTGAGACAGAGTCTCGCTTCGTCGCCAGGCACCAGGCTGGAGTGCAGTGGCACAATCTTGGCTCACTGCAACCTCCGCCTCCCAGGTTCAAGCAATTCTCCTGCCTCAGCCTCCTGAGTAGCTGGGACTACAGGTGCCCGCCACCACACCCAGTGAATTTTTGTATTTTTAGTAGAGACAGGTTTCACCATGTTGGCCAGGATGGTCTTGATCTCTTGACCTCGTGATCCGCCCACCTTGGACTTCCAAAGTGCTGGGATTACAGGCATGAGCCCCCGCACCCGGCCTGATGAGCATTTCTTAATTTTCACTGACATGAACAATGCAGTGTGAGCATCCTTGTGGATGTCCTCAGACCCCGTGTAGAGTTTCTCTAGGCTGATCTCCTGCCGCTGAAGGGCTGGGTCATAAGGCAGATGCATCTTTAACTTTCCTAGGTGTTACCAAATTGTTTCAATGTTGTCTCAATTTACAGCAGCGCCTGAGCTGCCTTCTTCAGTATCCTCACTGGATTGGATGTTGTGATACTTTCTAATGTTTGCCAATCTGATTGTATCTCACGGTGGTTTTCAGTTAGCACTTCCCTGATTATTAGTGAAATTAAGCATTTTTGTTTTCAGGATTTGGGTGTCATCTTCAGTAAGTTGACTGTGAATAGACTTGTCTCACTCTTTACAAAATTAGGTTGTGTTTGTATATTTATTAATTTACGTGAATTCTTTATAAACCCTGAAAAAGAATCCCTTGTGAATTGTATGTTTTACATATATCTTCTCCCAATAGGCAGCTTAAGTTTTTGTTTTTAAATTCAATTTTATTTATTTGCAGTAAAAAACATCAATAGTACAAACATTTACACAGTCTCCTTTTCATTTCTGCCCTCCAGCCCTCTGCATTTCATCCGCAGAGGCTACCTAGAAGGTCACTTTCTTGAATATTCTCCCTCAAACATTCCTTTGCATCCAAAAATATATACACACATATATACGTATATGGAATTCTTTCTTATTTATATAAATTATAGCAGCAAAGCACATAAACGTTTCTGTACTTTCTACTTTTACTTAATACCGTACCCTTTAAAGAAAATGTTTACATACTATATATATTATCTATATTATATATTAATATTATATATCTATATATTATATATTAATATCAATATATCTATATATTATATATTAATATTAATATATCTATATATCTATATATTGATATTAATATATAATATATAATATATATTTATATTATAATATATTTATATATATTATATATTATATTATATATAATATATAATATATATGAATAATATAATATACGTGTATTATATTATATATAATATAATATATAATATATAATATATTATATATTATATTATATAATATATAATAATATAATACACGTGAATATACGTGAATTATATAATATATAATATAAAAAATATATATAAATATATATAATAATATATTATATTATATAATATATAATATATATAAATATCTATATAATATATAGATATATATTAATATTATATAAATATATATTATATATATTATCTATTATCTATATATTTATATATATTATATATATATATATAGAGAGAGAGATTTTAAAACATAGGCCCAAATTTTCTTGACATTCTTCCCATTGAGAAGTAGAGATTCTCTGTCCCCTCCCCTTGAATCTGGGATTGCTTGTCTTTGTTTCAACCAGTAAAATATGGCTGTAGTGATGTTGTGTGACTTTCAAGACATGGTCAGAAAAGGCCATCCAGCTTCCATTCCAGGCCATTCCTGGTTCTCTTGGAATACTCACTCTTTGGGGAAGCCGGTTGCCATGAAAGAAGTCTGCCTATTCTGAGACCACCATGTTGGATGAGGCACATACAGGCATTCTGGTAAGATCTCCAGAGGATTGCCAGCCGTACAAGTCCAGCCTGGCTGAACCTTCAGACGAGGTTGCCCCAGCATACATCTGACTGGAAGCACACAGGAAACCTCAGCAGAGAATCAGTCCACTGAGCCCTTCCTGAATTCCTGTCTCACAAAATTATGAACCTAATAGAGTATTTGTTGCTTTATAATACTAAACTTTTGGCATAATTTGCTACACAGCACTAGTAACTAAAGAATTACTATAGAGCAAAATAGAGTTTATGGTAAAAAAAATTGTTAAAAACTATAAAGGATGATATTTCGTAATGATAAACTGAAAAAGAGGAACACATTTTAGATGCATATTTATGCATCACAAATGAAGTTCTGGAATATGGAAAGAAGAAATGGAAAAAATCTATATGAATAAATCAGTGAAGGCACAATTATAATAGAACACAGCAGGTATTTCTCAGATAACAGAGCCAATAGACAAAAACCTATAATGATTTAGAGGATTTGAATGGCATGGCTAATTAATACATATGATATGCACAGAAATGCTTTACACTGAATGAAAGCAAATCAGTGAATTCTTGACAAGGGTGATACTTTAGAAAAATCCCCCTTCAAGTCAAGAATGGTCATTCTCACCACTACTTTCATGCATGGTTCTGGAGGTCCTTGCCAATACAGTAAAATAAGAATTTTAAAGATGTAACATATTCAAGAGAAGGTATACCATACAGCATATGAGGTGACCACTGAGCTAGAAAGTCAAATGGGACCAAGTGACAAGTGCTGAGAAGCAGACATTAACAATAAAAAAATTATTAGCTTTTCTATATATAGGTGATTGTGACTTAGGAAATGTAAGGTAGGGATGGGGAGACTGCATTCAAAATAGTAACAGTAAGTCTAAACTGTCCACAGTAACACCCAACATAAATAACCATCATCCTTATGGAGAAAACTATGAAAAAGTAATGAAGTTAATAAAATAAAACTTGAATGTGGGGTTATCTTGTGTTCATAGGAAGACTCAATATTAAGAAACTGTAAATTCTACACAAATTATAAAAAGTTTTGCAAAAATTATAAAGTTTGCTAATGTCACGGGTAGGTGAGGGTTTGTGCATAGCACTCTCATTGCTCGGGGAGCCCCAACCAGCACAGGCTCTGGGTGGCATCTTGATGGTAACTATTAAAATTTGAAATAGGTAAATCCTGTTGCCTGGAAATTCTACTTGGCCATATTTGCTCTCAAGAAATACTTGCATAAAGGGAGGCACATTCAATGATGTTATAACATTCTCAGTGGCCATGATTATGGGATAACTTAGTAAACATTGGTATATTCACACTGTGAGATTCTAATTAGAATGGAACATTTAAGCTGTAGGATACGCACAATTGATATCTTTCACCTAAAAATGCAAAACACCACAATAATTTTAATGGGTCCATTTATGTGTATATATATATAAGTAGAGAAGATTCCAGAAGACTGCACATGAGACTTCTTATAGTGATTATGTTTCCAGGTGATGTTAAACATTAGTATAATCTGTAATACTTTTCATAAAGAGGCTTTTTTTGCATTTGACTTGAGTACTTTAAAAACAGCAGAAGAAAGATGAAATAATAGGGAGGTGTATAACCAAGGAAACATGGGAAAGATGATTAAGTGAAGTTTCTAATTTAAATTTGCCAGACAGCGATACAGCTACGTTGCAGCTATTCATAACATATGCTTTATTTAACAAACATTCACTAGCACTGCTCTATTCTGAGTACTGTTTTAGGTATTTGCTATCAAGGACAAAATAGGTAAAAGCTTAGAAGCTTCTCCTCTAATGGAACCTAAGTTTTTGTGGAAGATGGCTGGCAATACAGTAATAGTAAGTAAAATGAAGAGAATACAGAAGATAACAAGTACTATAGGCCAAAAAAACAAACTAACAGGTTAAGGTGAATATGTGGGAGTACAATTCTCAATAGAAATATACGTGTTGGCCTCCCTGAGACATCTTGAGTACGGGTTTGGTCAGGTGGAATCAGCCATGTGGGTATCTGCTGCCTTAGTGATGTCACTCACCTCCCAAGGTTGATAGGTCAATGAGGGGCTATTGTATGTGTTTAATTAAAAATGCATTCTTTACAATGAAGCCTTTTAATAAATAGCCTCTTCTATTTTATACCACATCAGAAGAGAGGATCACCATGGAAATAGGGCAAAGCCTTGTTGAATTTCCTTACTGAATAAAGTCAGTTTTGTTTCTATACAAGAGTGGAAATAGGATATAATTAAATCAACACTACTTTAATTGTTTGAGTTTATTTCACCTCCGGATAAGCCATGTAGAATTAGAGCATTAACCATATATGAAAGAGGAAATCTGATGTCTCTTCAAGATTGAGCCTCCCTGACAGCCTTTCAGTTTTATAAAGAGTGGTTTAAAGCCACGCTGTCTCCAGTGGGGGCCAGGGTTCATACCCTCTCCTGGCTCCCTCTGTCCACTGTTCTTCAGAAAGCGAGATCTGAATCTCTTAGGCCCCCAGCTGCTTTAGAATCGAGGCTGGCTGACGGTCAGAGCAGGAGTCTCTCTGTGCAGTGACTAATGGCTGTGCAATCCCTGCTGCCCAGGGGTGGGGGGAGGACTAGGCAGTCTCACAATGGGTAAGAGGGAAGGTGCCACTGGGCACAGAGGACACTCTGGTTGGGACCAGGGAAGGCTCTGGGGGAAGATGGGTCTGGAGAATGATAAAGACTGTGGTTGATTGGTTTCTTAGTCTAAGGTGGCAGGCATTTTCAGTACCCTGGAAAAGGGGCTATCAGCAAAAGGGAGGGGAGAAAGCTGGCTATCATTTACACAGAATCAGAACCTGAAGCAGAACCAGCTATTAATCTGGTCTGCTCTGTAGTTAGCACTACTTTTGCTGAGTTTGAGGCCAGGGCCTTTGATGACTGTCAAGGGGACAGGTAGAGTAACGCCTTCAGGAAAGAGGCAGTGAGACTCCTCAGCTGTCACATGAGCTATAGTGGGGGTAAATAATTCCTAGGAGATGCAAAGGGCTCAGATATTGTTGGGTCCACTAAAGGATGTCAGATTCTCCAGATCTGTATTGCCACCCAACCAGCGGCACCCAGTCCTGCGTCCATGGCCTGGAGGCAATGCCATGCCATGGCCGCTTTTTGGAGCAATTCTCAGTTAGGAGTGCAGGTTTCCTGAGAGTTAAGGCCACGGAAAGGCAAAAGAGCAAGCAAGTGGGACAGGAGAGGAGAGCCTCAGATCACCATGCATCTCTTGGACCCATTTTGGGTAGGAATGGTGAGCCTGGTAGCCCCATGGTGCTATCATCAGCAGAGGCTGCCAGGAAAGAGTCTAGCCTTGGCTCAGGGGCTGCGCTGGGTCCTGAAGGTGGGCCCTTTGGAGCCACCAGCTGACTGCACTCCTGTGGCCGAACGGAAGCTCTGTCGTGGTGGCCACCACCCCGTGTCAAGGTTCTCTACTTCTCCTTCCATGGTCAGGGAGCAGCACCTCTGGGATCCTGGTGGCCTTTCTCTTTGGGCAGAAACTTCCAGGAGGGAACCTGTGGGAGGAAACACAGCTCCCACTGCTGCGGGTGGCCTCCGGGCAGCAACCATCTTTTCTAGATTCCTCTGAGCCTCAGCTATTGCCTCTGCTGCTCTCAGTGCTTATCCATTGACGTGACCCAGACTCTCTGTACCAAGGTGTCGGGGCCTGGCAACCACTCAGGCCAGGGTGGCTGCACTGTATTTGTCTCTTCACAGCCAATGGTGCCCAGATAGGCAGAATCCTGCACATATTCTTCCTGCCTCAATTATAAAATAATCGTGCCACAACTGAACTCCTTTGACCCCTTTTGGAGACACTGTCTAGAGGCACTCAGAACGTCCCAGCATTTGACATCTTGTTGTAAGCATTCCTACAATACAGCCGCTAACAAAGCTAGGCTGTCCCAAACCCTGGTAATACCAAGTCATTTACTTTTATACCAAGACATCTGGGGAGACCCCAAAGTCTGCATGTGGTGTGTACCCAGGCACATTTTGAGGGCTTCTTGCTGTGAGGCCCGAAGTTCTTATGGGGTTGTCTAGAAGGAGAACAACACAGCAGCAGGGCTTGCGGTAGTGCCATGTGCACCAAATGTGTTTGTGGCAGGTTCAAGCACATGTTCCTTATCAGGGAGCAGAAAATCGTGAAAGACTTAGAGGTACAAGCACAGACTCGGAAAGCTAAGTTTAAAAATGAAGTTTTTTGAGCAATCGAAAAGGCTAAAACAAAATGAAACAAAAAGAATCCTGCCATGATTTCATAAATAGCTTGGGCTTCTCCTTCCATGGACTGGGGAGGAAGGCTGTTATTTGGCTGGACCCCGCCCCACCACAGGTACAAGCTGGGAGAAGGGCCCTGGATCGCATGGCTTCGGGCTACCTGCTCATGCAGCTTACCTGTGCCCTCAGGTCTCGTTAGGGCCAGTTTTCAAGGACCGAGCTCAGGATGGGCTATGCAGGACACTAGATGCTTGGCGTCCTGTGGTACCAAACATGCGCAAAGTCCTCAGTTGTGGGTAGCACGCCCGTGCTATAGAAACCCAGGGGCTGGCATTGTTTCCTGCCCTGGAGCTTGACATAAATGCTACACGGTGTCTTTGTTTCATCACTGACCCCTCCAACATCATAGGGTCTATAGCTCAGGTGGCCAAGGCAGCAAAGCAGCTTGCCCTACAGAGCTGTGTTTTCTCCAGGTCCACTCAAGCTGACTGCTTCCTGGTGGCCTGGCATTTGGGCTGGAGCAGCACTAAATGATTACTCCATGTTTCTGGTCTTTTTTTTTTTCTGATTGAGATAGAGAAGAGTGCACTCACTACATCAGTATCATGTGGCTGAGGCTATACTGACCTGCTCTACCAAAGATACTGCATCTGACCATTCTCCTAGTATCCATCTGGTTTCAGGAGGATCTATTCTGGTGAATTGAATAGAGATATGACAGGGAACACCATGCTGCGTCCCTGAGACCCTCAAGATTCGCATTAATCTTTGAACTTGCTTAGTGTTTGAGAAAACAAAACAAAACAAAAAATTGGCATTAGTCTCTGCCACCTATCTTCTCCATGTGAGACTGTTTTTGATTTATCGTAGAGGTAGTGGAGGGGTCAGTTATAGAAATTCCTTTGAAAGCATGTGGCATTCTGAAGGCTTCGACTACTAGAGGCAGCCTACTAACAGCCCTCCTTTCGACAGAGTAAATGGCAGTTGCTTCCCTGAAGGGACATGGGTGCCACCTGTCCACATCTGGTCCCTGACCTTGAGGAGTGTATCGATCATTTAAGAACCCTAGTAATTAAGATATAGATAGAATATGGACTTGAGGGGGAAAGATGTCCAGGCCTGTTCAGCAACTGTCCATCCATCTGATTTGTGTAAGTTATCAAATACCTCTCTACTCATTTCCCGAATAATAAACATGGAGTAATAACCCATAACATATCTTGTGAGATCTTGTGAGAGGTTAACATAAAGGCGCATGTGAATGGGCTTGTGTTTAAACAGCAATAAGTACGCATACAAGATATTATTTCTGTGAGCTTGTTTTTTACCCAGTTACTCAATGCCATACTCAATGCCAACAGTATCCATTTGTTTCATATTTCTAAAGATCATGCTAGGTGCCTAATATGGTTTGGCTGTGTCTCCACCCATATCTCATCTTGAATTGTAATCCTCATAATCCACTAATCCCCACATGTTGAGGGAGGAACCTGGTGGGAGGAGATGGAATCATGAGGGGAGTTTCCCCATGCTGTTCCCATGATAGTAAGTTATCATGAGATCTGATGGTTTTATATACATTTGACAGTTCTTCCTTCACATGCTCACGTTCTCTCTCTCCTGCCGCCATGGAAGAAGTGCTTGCTTCCCCTTCTGCCATAATTGTAAATTTCCTGAGGCTTCCCCAGCCATGCAGAACTTGAGTCAATTAAACCTCTTTTCTTTATAAATTACCCAGTCTCTGGTAGTCTCTTTATATCAGCATGAAAATGGACTAATACAATTTCTTTAGTGAAGCCATAGAAATGGGATCATTAGTTCAGTTTTTGATGAGACAATAGAACTGTAGAGGGGGAGGGCTCACAGACAGGAAGGGAGGAGCCAGTTTGGAATAGACTCCTTGACAGGGATCTTAGGAGCTGCCATGAGCAAGGACAACATTAGGCTTAAGGTTGCAGCAACATTAAAGCCATAAAGGTGTTTGAAGCTCAGGGGAGAGAACATCACAAGACATACTGTGAAAGATGCTCCAGTGTCCAGCTCTGCCTGGTCCTCACCACTGAGCCCCACAGGAATGTCCAGTTGCCCCATGGTAGGCCCTGAGGTTGAACAAGCATTTCGAACAGAACACTCCCAGGAGAGAATGTTGATGATGGACCCCTTCCCTACCTGCTTCTTCCCCAGCCTTCACTACTCACCTGTTTGCTCTGGAGAGGACCCTGGAATTTTCTG
Organism: Saguinus oedipus; assembly: GCA_031835075.1. Classification (NCBI taxonomy): domain Eukaryota; kingdom Metazoa; phylum Chordata; class Mammalia; order Primates; family Cebidae; genus Saguinus; species Saguinus oedipus. The sequence continues at coordinate 1,884,502 of CM063181.1, forward strand.
TCTTTAGTTCATGTCCATGTCCAATCCATTGGGAGGTCTGATGAAAGCTCTAGCATATATCTTGAATCTGATGACTTGTCCCTGTGCTCACTGCACTGCCCCATTCTGTGGCATTTCAGGTGACTGCTGCTGCAGCTTCCCAGTGTCACCCAGCCCACACCCGGCCCACCTGCCCATTCTCTGTACAGCAGTTGGGGTCTTTGAAAGTGTGGCTTGGGTTTCATCACTTGCCTGCTCGTGGCTCCCAAGAATCCCTGCTGCACCTTGAATGAAAGACAAGCTCCTTGTCATAGCCTAAGACACCCATCTCTCTCTGGTTAAAGAGGAGATTGCAAGAAGAAACAGAGGAGGAGAAGGCTGGGAACAGCAGACGTCAGCCACATTGCAGTAGCCTCAGCATGGGAACCACTCATGATCGCGAGTACAAAATGCAAAACAAAACAAAAAAATGGGTGGACTTTAAAAATTCCCTCTATTTTTCCCTTAGATTCTTTTCTTCAGCATTTTTTTTTTCTTTCCAAACCAAGTCCAGAAGAACACAAGCAACCCCTGTCCACCTTGCTTGTGTGCAATTTAGATATAATTCTAATTCAAAACCAAAATTGAAACAGTGTCACAGACACAAGGGATTATAGTAGAAATATTGAGCAACCTTCAATTAAGGGGAATAAAAGACAGAATAGTTTTGCAGTGTTCATTATGTTCACACTGCACATGTGTAGGTGTGTAGAGAAACTTCCTTCACGCTGCACATGTGTAGGTGTGTAGAGAAACTTCCTTCACACACTGCACATGTGTAGGCGTGTAGAGAAACTTCCTTCACACACTGCACATGTGTAGGCGTGTAGAGAAACTTCCTTCACACACGGCACATGTGTAGGCGTGTAGAGAGACTTCCTTCACACACGGCACATGTGTAGGCGTGTAGAGAGACTTCCTTCACACACTGCACATGTGTAGGCGTGTAGAGAGACTTCCTTCACACACGGCACATGTGTAGGTGTGTAGAGAGACTTCCTTCACACACTGCACATGTGTAGGCGTGTAGAGAGACTTCCTTCGCACACTGCACATGTGTAGGCGTGTAGAGAAACTTCCTTCACACTGCACATGTGTAGGCGTGTAGAGAGACTTCCTTCACACACGGCACATGTGTAGGCATGTAGAGAGACTTCCTTCACACACTGCACATGTGTAGGCGTGTAGAGAGACTTCCTTTGCACACTGCACATGTGTAGGCGTGTAGAGAAACTTCCTTCACACTGCACATGTGTAGGCGTGTAGAGAGACTTCCTTCACACACGGCACATGTGTAGGCGTGTAGAGAGACTTCCTTCACACACTGCACATGTGTAGGCGTGTAGAGAAACTTCCTTCATACTGCACATGTGTAGGCGTGTAGAGAAACTTCCTTCATACTGCACATGTGTAGGCGTGTAGAGAGACTTCCTTCACACACGGCACATGTGTAGGCGTGTAGAGAAACTTCCTTCACACACTGCACATGTGTAGGCGTGTAGAGAAACTTCCTTCACACACGGCACATGTGTAGGCGTGTAGAGAGACTTCCTTCACACACGGCACATGTGTAGGCGTGTAGAGAGACTTCCTTCACACACTGCACATGTGTAGGCGTGTAGAGAGACTTCCTTCACACACGGCACATGTGTAGGTGTGTAGAGAGACTTCCTTCACACACTGCACATGTGTAGGCGTGTAGAGAGACTTCCTTCGCACACTGCACATGTGTAGGCGTGTAGAGAAACTTCCTTCACACTGCACATGTGTAGGCGTGTAGAGAGACTTCCTTCACACACGGCACATGTGTAGGCATGTAGAGAGACTTCCTTCACACACGGCACATGTGTAGGCGTGTAGAGAGACTTCCTTCACACTGCACATGTGTAGGCGTGTAGAGAAACTTCCTTCACACTGCACATGTGTAGGCGTGTAGAGAAACTTCCTTCATACTGCACATGTGTAGGCGTGTAGAGAAACTTCCTTCATACTGCACATGTGTAGGCGTGTAGAGAAACTTCCTTCATACTGCACATGTGTAGGCGTGTAGAGAAACTTCCTTGTGGAACTGTTGCTGTTTTAGTGTTAGAATCAGACACTGCGCAGAGTCCTTTGATCGCTTTGCTTGTCCGTTCCCAACACCGATGGCACCTGTAGCAACCAAGATGCATAATTGCCGGGTCATCATCACTCCCATTAAGCTGCAGGAAAGAAAAATGAGGTCTCTTGTTCTCTCTCTAATTCATATTTTAAGCATTGCAGTACCGAGGGTACAGAACATGTCACAAATGTAGGATTGAAAATGTATATGGATGAAACACTAAGTGAGGATTTGAATGACTAAACATGGTCTCTCTGAGTTCAGGACACAGAATGTGCACTTCCTGGATTCTGTCTTTCCCTCGCCCCACACACAGTATGCACATTAGGCGCGTAACATAGAACGTGGGGCGAGTAGAAGAAGAATGTCATTCACAACGTCGTATTGAAGCTTCTAGCCCTGCGTGGGGAGAGTAAAACAGTTTGGCTTATGAAACCGAGCTGCTGCTCTGGAGTCCATGACATCCTGAATCTGAGTCTGTCATGGTGGTCTCGGCTGCAGGTATTTGCAAGAAGGAGAAGGGAGAAGATGATGCACGGCTTCCCCCACCCACACCCCACGTCTTTGCTATCTGGAAACTACTTTCCTACTTATTTTATACGTTTGCATCACTTTACTGTTATTTATTCATATTACTATTTTAATAATCTCACTGCTTAATGAAACTATATTTTAGTCTCATCATAAGAAATAATACGCATATTTCATGATTTCCTTGAATCACTTGATTTCTTTTTCTTTTCTTTTCTCTTTTTTTTTTTATTTTTGACACAGAGTCTTGCTCTATTGCCCAGGCTGGAGTGCAGTCATGCAATCTCAGTTCATTGCAAACTCTGCCTCCCAGATTCAAGGGATTCTCCTGTCTCAGCCTCCTGAGTAGCTGAGATTACAGGCACTCACCACCACATCTGGCTGATTTTTGTATTTTTAGTAGAGATGGGGTTTCACCATGTTGGTCAGGCTGGTCTCAAACTCCTGACCTCAGGTGATCCACCCACCTCGGCCTCACGAAGTTTTGGGAGTACAGGCGTGAGCCACTGTGCCATTAAAAGGAACGAATAACTGGCCATTACGCCTTGGGTAGCCACCACCACCCTCCACCCTCACTCTCGTGGCATTTACTCAGCTTTGTTGTTCTTCGCCGAGCCTAGCTGTACCGGCTCTTATGTAAGGTCTTTATTTCAATCTTTATTATTCACAGAAGGAAGATGAGATTTTGTTCTGTCCCCTTGGCTTCCCCTATTTCGTCCACTGCAGTGACTGATACACAGTAGCCACTAAGCTGATGTTTAATGCATATGTATAGAAATAGAATATGCCCATCTGTGTATCATGGCGAGCACTAGCTTACCTGCAACACTTAGGTAAAGCCTTGGCTTTGGCATTCATTAGACAACTACCCCGGACCCCCTGAGCCGACACAGGCACCTGGACAGCAAATGTGGAGGGTGCAGTCTAGATGGAGCTGATGGCCGCTCCAGTGTCTCCCCAGTTATTCCCTGTGGGATGACAGATTACCTGTTGATCCCTGGAGGCTTCTGCCTGCTCCTAGGATAGCTTCAGAACCCACTCACCTCCCTGGACACAGTTCTGCTTTCAGGAAGGGGCATAGGAGTCATGTACTTCAATGAAATTCAAGGTGAGGTTGCTGAGAAAGGTTTCTTACTCTCAAGAACCTCAAATCATCAAACATTTTTTTTTCCTCTGAAAGAGTAGAATGGAGAGAACACAGGGCAGAAGTGGGGAAGGCTGTCTCCGAGCTGTGGCCCTGCTTATTTCTGGCTGGATGAGTCTGAAGAAAGATTGTCCAGCCTGTCTGAGCCCATATCTATTAAGTGTGAAATAATGAAATTGTCTGTACTGCCAAATTCACAGAGTTATTTTGGAAATTAAGTGAGAAAACATATAGTACAATGTTCTACAAGATATAAAATGCCAGCAATATTCTTTGCTTTGGATTTTAAAAAACGGCGAGAGTGGCATAGCTGTGTGCAGGCACGTTTGCTCACAGCTGAGTGGGGTTTGTTTGCCTCGCTTTGATTGTGCTTTGGGACTAGTCTTGGGGTGAGAGAGCAGAGAGCAGACTGGAGTGAATGTTTAAAAAAATGTCTAAAAATATAGAGGACAGTTTGAGGCATGCTCATTCATTTTTCTGGGTCTTCTTGGCAGAGTTCCTACGACCTTCAACATGGTTCCAAAGCATGTCAGTGGCAGGAATCAGGGAGAAAAGAAAAGGCTCTTCAGGTTTCTTTAGAAAACATTTTGTGCTCCTACTTCAGGATGAAGACATTCATGCTACCCGTGTCCATTTTCTTCTCTCTTCATTTCATTGTACATGTGAAAATTTTATTTACCCTTTCCAAGCAAAATATCAGTATCAAATATTAGAGAGTAGTCAACCCAATTATACATACAAAATATGTTATGCGACCATTAAATGACTCTTGAGAAGAGTTTCAGTAACAGGGACTTGCTTAGGATATTGTGATAACTGAGAAAATACAGACGCACGTACATAGCATTAAAAACTGTGTGTCTGGGTGTCACATCCTCATATACACACGCTCACACGTAAGAAGCGAAATGGAAGGGCTGTGTCAAAACCTTCACAGTGATTTGGTTTCTAAGATCAGAGATGATTTTTCTTACTTTTACTACATGTTCACAATTGTCTGCTTATTGCTTCTGTAAATCAGAAAACTCACAGTCATTTAAACTGAAATTAAGCAGTAGGCGAGGGAAAATCTAAAACATAAAAATCTGGGGTTTCAATAGTTAATACTGTTATGATATATCTTGTGTGTACAACTTCCTGTGTTCCCTAGTAACTAAAGGGTATTGTTTCACATGCACTTTGACAGAACGCCCAAAAGTGTGATGAAGATAATAGAGCTCCTCCAACTATTAAAAAGACTGAGTTTGTTCACTGTTTGTCAGCCCCTCTGGCTCTGATTTGCATTATCACATTTTGGAGCTTGGAATTTGGGCTAGTTCAAAGAGCTTTATTTAGAAAGTCATTTTATGGGCATTGGCAATTTCATAAAACTTTCGCTCTAGAATTGCCTCTGGTATATTTTCTTCTTAAGTCAAACCTCTAGTAGTTCATATCTTGTTTTTTTTTTGGTTTGTTTTTGTTTTTGTTTTGGAGACAGGACCTTGCTATGTTGCCCAGGTTGGTCTTGAACTTCTGGACTCAAGTGATCCTCCTGCCTCAACTTCCCAAGTAGCTAGGGTGACAGGCGTGAGTCCCTGAGCCTAAATAAATATTGAATTTTTTTATTCTACAGGCAAAACTTCAGTTTGAAAGTTGTGCCTGAGAACATTGAGACCCTAGTTTATATTTCAAATAAATGTCAGGCTATTAAATATGCTGAATCTAATGTCTAAATGTATTACATATATATAAACTTAATAACATATGTACTAGGTTGGTGCAAAACTTACTGTGGTTTTTGCCATTTAATGGGACTTTCCCATCAAAGTTTGGGAAATAGATTGATTTGTATCTCCTTCTTCCATCTATAGTATATCAGTAGTTAAACCAGGTACATCCAGGATCTTCAGGGACCCTGCTTTGCACTTGCGCCACCACTGGCCTGTTTGAGGTCTTTGCTTCTCTTCTGGGCCACCGCATCCCAGCAAGTGTCCTGACACTTTTTCTGCTATTGTATTTTATTCTTCAAATTGTCACCAGATTAATTCACCTAGTATAGAGCTCATTATATTTTCAGAAACTCTTGCATGGATTCCCCTTTTGACCTCACAAACCAGATTGACTCTACACCCCTCACCTTGGTACACGATGCTCTTCACATACTTGTTTTCATGTTTTTATTTCTTATGTATTTGTTTTTCCTTTCCAACAAACTCAGTGCACAGCTTCTCCACACCAGTCCTGTTCTGTTCTACGCATCAGGGAATGCAATAGACAAACATTTCTGCCCTTAAGAATTCTGCATTGTAGCAGCGGGGCCAGAAAATCAATGTCATGAACAAGGGAATTGTTGAGCTCGCCAGAATGAGGTCATTCTAGGGAGGATCCTCAGCTCAGGGTAAAGAGGCACCAAATTAGCATTTTAGTTAAGACAGCCAGAGCAACAGAATGTGTCACTCATTCGCTCACCTCCTTCAAATCTTTACTCAAAGATCATATTTTCAGTGATCTTTGAGTAAAGATTTGAAGGAGGTGAGAGAATGAGCAACACAGATGTGGCGAAGAGTGCTTTAGCCTAGGGAACACTCGGCCAAGCTGCCTGATGTGGAGTGTGGCTGTGTGGCCAGGCCAACGTGGCCGAGCGGGGAGATGTAGGGGAGGACATCAGACAGGCTGCGGAGGGCCCTTGGGTCTGCAGCCTCGAGGCCATCAGAAGGATGAAGCTTTCCCTCTGAGAGACAGGGAGGCCCTGAAGGATTTGCAAGGTGATTTATCAGACAAACACCTTAAAAAGAGCATTCTGGCTTAATTGAGAGGATACAGTGAAGAGGCGATGGTGCAAGCCAGGAGTCCTGTTAGGAGACACTTGCAGTCATCCAGGCAGGAGGCTTGCAGCACGGCAGTAGGCAGGCATCCTGGAGGTGGTGAGAAATGCTCTTATCTGGAGACACTGTGAAGAGAGAGCCCAGAGGATTTGCTGATACACTGGAAGCAGGAGTGAGAGAAAGCGGAGGTCAGGGAGGCTTCTAGGTTTTTGCACTCAACATCTGCATGGATGGGTTGTCAGTAGCTGGGATGAGGAAGACTGGGCAGCTGCGGTGAAAGGGAAAGTAAGAAGTTTACATATGAGATTTTTGTTTCACATAAAAATAACAATATTTTTTAGAGGAGATGCAAGTAGGCCGTTTAATAAAATGAGGAATTCAGAGAAGAGGGCCACATGCGAGCTGCAACCGTGAGAGGTGCTACCTCAGAAATCATCTTTAATGCCCTGGGACTGAATGACAGAAATGCAGGAATGAGGGGATGGAGAGGAACAAGGAGGCTGACAGCTTAGTGTTCACACACAGACGCAAGGGAGATGGAGGAGTGAGAATCAGGCATGGCCACTAAGTTGGGAGGAAAAGCAAGCCAGGTTTTTTAGGAAGCCCAAGTGAAAGGTTTTTTCCAAAAGGAGGACACACCTACTGCATTAAACATCTCCATCTACTGTGGTGTAAACCATTTTCTGGCCATATTATGTAATATCACCTAAACTATTTTATTCTTATGCTACATTGATCTAGGGACTGTCCATGAACCAGACCATAGAATTTCTTACTACTGTTTAAGCTATTATTTATTTTAAAATGATCTTTCAACATTTCATCACAATGTACTTCTTACATTTATTAATTACATGGATTACCTAAATTTTACTGTCCTTAAATAAAAAAAGAGCAAACACAATTAAAGCATGGTATAGACTGAATGTTTGTGTCCCTCCCAAAACTCATATGTTGAAATCCTAATCCCCAAGGTGATGGAACCCTTATGAATGGGATTAGTGCTCTTGTAAAAGACACCCAGAGACTGCTCTTTCCCTTTCCTCCATGTGAGAACACAACAAGATGATGGCCAGGACCCAGGGAGTGGGCCCTTTCCAGATACTGAATATTCCAGGACCTTGATCTTCGACTTCTCGGTCTTCAGAACTGTGAAAAATAAACTTCTGTTGTCTGAAATACCGAAGCATCCTAATTTGTAATAGCAGCCCAAGTGGACTTAAACAAAACACAAAAAGAAAACCATCCTAAATCCAACAATATGGACATAATTGTTCATTTAACTTGTTTGTAAGTTTCGATATGATAAACACCATTTTAATGAGCATCTTTTATGTCTTCCTTAAGTTATATACAATAATTTCCTTCTGGTAAATTTATAGAATTAATATTTCTGGATCCAAAATACTAAAAAAAACTCCATCTAACTGCTTAAATTAATGTAATCTCATTTCAATTCTCTGATATTGTTTCTTCTTACTTTTTACCTTATCAGTACAGATAGGATGAGGGGTGTGTGTGTGTGTGTGTGTGTGTGTGTGTGTGTATACTCACACATTGATCTTTTTCAGATTTACTCAATTAGGAAATCCTTCTTGAATTTTAATTGGAATTTTATATGATAACTTTATTTTAAACATATAGGTTGTTCCTGTCTAGGAACATAGTCTCTTTCTTCATATAACTAAGTTTATTTTATGTCCCACAGTTATTTTAATCTTTATTTCTTTTTACGCTATAGATGATTGTTAATGAGAAGTAATTTTAGGCTTACAGAAGACATGCATGAATAGTAAAGGGTGTTTTTTCCAAAACTATTTTAGAGTAAGTTGCCAGCATGATGCCCCATCACCCCAAATACTTTAGTCATCCCTACAAGCAAGGATGTAATCACAATATAGTAAATTACCGTGAAAATAAGGAAATTAACTCCTTGGATTTCCACCATGCAATCCAGACCCCATTCAAGTCCTGCCAATTGTACCAATAATATCTGCTACAAGAAAACGATTCAAGCCAGGACAAAACACTGCATTTGGTGTCTTATTTTTTCAGACTCTTTCAATCTAGAATAATTCCTAAGTTTTTCCTTAACTTGTACGCCCTTGATGCTTTTGAACACTATGGAGCGTTTCATAGAATGTCTGTCCATAGGAGTTTGAGTTTCTTCATGTTTACATTGTGTGGATCTTTGGCAGGAACCTTGCAGAGGTTACGTCATTTTCTCTTTATTGCAGCCTATCAAATGGTGTGTAAGTTGTATCGGTCCCATTACTTATGTCCACTTTAATCTCTTGATTAAGGTGTGCTGCGTGTTGAGTGACATGCTCCCAAAAGATACACTGAAGTGTTAACCCTGACACCTGTGAGTGTGGTCACATCCACACACATTTGGAAATAAAGTCTTTGCCGAGGTAATCCAGTTAAGATAAGGTCATGCTGGATTAGAGTGGCCCTAAATCCAGTAACTGGTGTTCTTCCAAGAAAAGAGAGACATGAAAACACAAACATAAAGGGACGAAGGCCACATGGTCATAGAGGCAAAGGCTGCAGGGATGCTTCTGCAAGCCAGGGGACCCCAAGGACTGCCCACAGCCCTTGGAGGCAAGAAGTGGCAAGGAAGGGTCCTCTCCCAAACTTTCAGGGGGTGCATGGTCCTGCTGACACTTCGACTTCACACTTCTGACCTCCAGGGCTGAGAGAGAATAAATCTATGTCACCTTAAGCCACCAACTTCGTAGTAATCTGTCATGGCAGCCCTCAGAAACTAATACAAGATAGTATCTGCCAGGTTCCCCTACAATAAAGTTACTCTTTTTTTCCTTTTTAATAAATAAGGGTTTTTGTTTTTTGTTTTTGGAGTAGGAGGTCCTTTGAGACCAGCTAAGAAAGTTTCCTATCAACCTTCACCCAGTAGCTTTTGGCATCCACTGATGCTTCTCGGCTTAGTTCATCATTACTATTATAATTGGCAAATGGTGATGTTTTGAAAGATTTTGTTTCTTCTACATGGATTTTTTGGTATTCTACTCTAAGAAAGGGGTTGTTTTGCTCTAGCGTTTAAAATGTATTTTTATATATGTATATATTTATTATTCAAGGGGTTATACATTCCTATCATTATTTATGCTGATGCTCAAATTGCCCTACACATGGCCAGCAGGAGAACTCCGTCAAGCTGGCTTTGTGTCCTTTTGACATATTCCCATAATTTTCTCACACTACAAAATGTTCAGTTCCACTGTGTACCGTTCTGCACTTGCCTCAGCCTTGGATTCAGCCATTTCTCTGAGGAGTTCAGTTCCCTGCTGGTGGAGAACGGTACTTAGCAACCAAGACCCGGGTGCTTGGTGTCCCCACTGCTGTGGAGGTGTGGCTGTGGGCAGGCTCTCTCATTGAGCAGAATTAGGGAATAGATTTCTACATAAACAAATAAACACACACGTAAATACAGGCATGGATGTACCATTGAAATCTATATTTATTTCTACATCTATCTACTTATGTACTTATTGAAAACCATGAATCTATACCTCCAATTCTAGTCCAGCACCTGAAGGGAGGGAGGGAAGAAGGGAGTGACGGAGGAAAAAAGGAAGAAAGAATGAAAGGCAGGCAGGCAGGCAGGCAGGTATCATATGTTTCATCATTTTTAAATTGCTTTTCTTAGATTTTTACAAGCAGATCAGAATATCTGCAAATAATGATGGCTTTGCTACTGACTTTCTAATATTTCATAGAATTGCACTTTCAGGGAAATGTTGAACAATGTGAGGATAACTTACCTTTTCTTAATTGGAAATGTTTTCACTGTTTCAACTTCATGTGAATGTGGGCAGTTGGTTTGAGATACTCTTTTTATCTATCATATTAGAAGTAAATATCAATTCTTGTTTTACTAAGCGTTTATCAAGAATGCTGAATTTTATCAAATGCCCTTTAACATATAATGAGATGACAGTTTGCTTTTCCCCTGTGACTTTGTAACATAACCAGTGAATTAATAAATATCTTAATACTAAACCATTCTTACACTTTTAGAGAAGGCAGTACTTGTTCACAGCACATCATTCTTTAACTATATGGTTAGATTTAATTCGACTATTTTTCAGGAATTTGGTATCACTTATGCTGTCTTTTTATATTTTGTTATTAGAATTATAGTATTGTAAGAAAATAAATTGAAAAGATTGTTTTTCTAATTTTTTCCTCAAAGGAGTTAAATAGAAATTATTTGATTTGAAGAAACCTGCTTGTAATAGCATTAACACTTATGGTCATTTTGAAAGGAAAGAGGTATGTCTCTGTGACAACTTTAAACATTTCTTCCATTACTAGAAATCTATTCAGACATTCTACATTTTCCTTATGACATTGTGGTAATGAGCATTTTCCTAGAAAATAATTAGCTTCATTGATATTTACAAATTTACTTCCAAAGAAAGTCGTAATCTTTAAAACCTCTTCTGTATTTGTGGTTATAGTCCGTTTTAAAATGTATATTGTCTCTCTCTACCTTCTCTTTCTCTTGCTGTCTCCCACATCTCATTCTGGCAGTTTTGCTAGAGGTTTGTTTGTTTCAGGAGTTAGCATGCATTTCTGTAAAGGGCCAGGAGTAAATATTAGGCTCTGTGGGTCATACGGTCACTGTCAGAACTGTTCAACTCTACCTTCTAGCATGAAAGCAGCCAGGGATAGGACATACATGACAGAGTATGGCTGGGTTCCCATAGAACTTTGTTAGGAACACCGAAATGTAATTTCATATAAGTTTCGTGTGGCACGACACGTTCTCCATTTTTCTCCAACTATTAAAAAATGTAAAAACCGTTTTAAATTGAGGGTCATACAAAAACAGGTGGTGGGCAAGATTGGACCCATAATTCTGTCTGCCAACTCCTAGTCCATTTCATAGACTTGGGCAGAAAACAAAAACAAAGAATGAACTGCTTAAATATGTTTGTCATAGCTTCATATAATTCTGTTCTCTCAATTACTAACCATATTAAGACTTCGGTCATCCCTTCAGTCTACTCTTATTAAAATTTGTTTTCTAGAATCTTCTTGAACTAATGTTTGGTTCCTTTTCTATTCTGTTCCCTGAATGCTCAAGTATACAAGAATCTGTGAGTAGTAACACACAGTCATCTCCTCACCACCCAGCTTAATAAGTAAGAAAATACAGAGGAAACTGCTTCTGTGTTTTGCAGCATGGTAGAAACTAACTTACATACTCTTTCAATGAAAACACTTTAAAAATCAGAAACGCCGGATTATTTGTGTTTCGAAATACACCACTGAGCTAAATAAGCAGAAGGAATCAACAGAAGGCTGGAAACCGTTTACAATCAGGGACCTCAAAGAGTTTAGCAAAAAGCGTCAAAGCAACTTGTGGCCTGAGTGTTATCTGCCAAAGCTGTGGTCTAGAGCTTCGGTTTTGATGCTACAAAAGGCACAGGAAGGAAGGAATCCATCGTGGGCTCCCAGAGCAGAGCCAGGACCCAGGGACTGCAGCTCAGGAGAGGTAACACACCTTAAAAGAGCATGACTTGAACCTGAGTTCATACCACTTATGTGGCTGAAATTGAGAATTTGAATTAAGTGGTCTCAGGTTGATAATACTTTCAGGCGATTGGCAGAAAAGCAAATCGAAACCTGCTCCAAAAGAATGGCACTTCATGTAGGCCTGAAAATGTTTCTACAAGACACATGGACTCACATTTTAAAATCTTTAAAGGAAATAAGAGAATAACAGAGCAAAGCGCAGCCTGCACGTGTCTCAGAGGGTCACTATCCAATTCAGAGTAGAAAATAAGTAGGTTTAGTGTGTTTTAAGGTAAAAAAGAGGCTTGAAAATACAAAACTTGAGGCTATTTTTTAATTGACTTTAAAGATTTGAAAAAGAACAAAATGAAGGAAGTAGTAATAAAAATGTGATTGAAAGTTTTTGAATATTACAAGTAAAGAACAAACTAGGCAAAACTAAAGAGAGAATTGAATTCATGAATAGAAATTGACTAAAAACATTATCTAAAATGCAGCCCAGAGACAAAGAATAAGAATTATGAAAGAGTGGCTAAGAGATCAAATGGCTGAGAAGCTTATACATGTACACGTGTGTGTGTTCATACACATATGTGTGTGTATGATTTTATATACATGTGCATAAATCTGAACCCTAGAGGGAAAAATTAGGTGAGTGGGCATGAGGCAGTATTCCAAAATATAATCACTGGGAATTTTACTAAATTGTTGAAAGATACCAAGGCCCAAATCCAGGAAGCTCAACAATTCTAAAGCCAATCAAAATACAAAGAAATCTACGCGCAGTAATAAAAATTCAGACCAAAGAGAATGACTAGTTAGAAAAGAGAGATCACTTACAAAGACACAGAAATTAGACTGACAGCTGAATTTCTAGCAGTAACAATGGACTCCAGAGAGGGGAGATTATCTTCATTGTGCCAAGAGAAAAACACAGCAAAACAGTATTTCAAGATTGAAGAGGAAATAAGACAATTATTAGTTCTCTATTTCAGGTAGAAACAGGATCTCAAATGGCAGGCATGAAATGCAAGAAGGAATATGTGTAAAATTAGTGGTAAATCTACTGATACAATTTCATATAGTTTCGTTGCTCCATACAGTTGAATGCTAAGCTGAAATCTCCAGCGTCAATGAAAAGTTTCTCAATCTTTTCTTAATTTTAAAATAATTATAATACATGCTTGCCATACTTAGTTTGGAAAAGAGAAAAGTAGAAAAATAAATGGAAGGTATCTGTAATTTATCAATTGTTAAAATTTTGATATATAACTTTTAGTCACATCTATTTGTGCCTTTTACTCAGATTGATGCTGATTGCCTGATACAACACTTCGTTTTGAATTGTGACCATAAAATGAGGCTTTTCCCATGTCATCAAATATTCTTCAGAAACATCCCTTTATAGCGCTACTTAATATTCTATGCTTTGAATGTGTCACAATGTAGCTGAAACCAGCTAGATGCCCACCAATCCCAGGTCCTCTTCCTGGGCACGCAGATTGTTTCTCTCAGCCTTTCTGGCATTGATTTTGAGCCAATAACTGCACTCTGGCCAGTGAAATACGTGCAGCACTGAAATGTAGCATTTCCAGGGTAGGCCTTAAAAAGCCTCCCAGGGTCCTCCTCTAGCTGAAGGCTGGGACCAGTGGAGGACTCTGATGAAGCTCTTGTGGCCAGACCTGCATCAGGGTCTGAAATTCCACCTGGCGGTGTCCATATAGAAGTAGAGATCTAGGCCCAAAGGGTGCAAGAATGAAGTTATGGAAGTTAGCATAAATGGAATGTCCCTGGGGAAAACAACCAAAATTAAAGTATTTTCAATTGCCAATTAATTTCAGGTGAGAAACTCCAGTTTCAGACGACTTCTGTGTACAGCTCTCATTTGCTCCTAGTTGTGGTAATGATCACTTTTTTCCTGGGCACACATAGCAAGCATTTAGAAAAAGTGTCCACTTGGCTTTCTTCCTATGTGACTGGTCATTTCCCATCCTTTCCCATTTGACTGATTAATTTAGAATATATATTTTTATCTAGGAATTGGTTACATATTACATGTTTGTTACAATTATTTCTACTTTATTAAGAGCATTTATAATTTATGATGTTTTGATGCAGATGCCTTTAACTTTTCAAATCTTAAGAAGTCAAACCTATTGATCGTGTTTATAATTTCTTCCATTGATTTTATCTCAGACCCTTAGTCCTGCCAGAACAAACATATTATTTTTCTAGACTGGTTTTAAGCTCTACTTTAAATTTTTACTTTTTACTTTGTCTGAAATTTTTCGTGTTATATTTGCAAGTTAGGAATTAACATGTACATTATTGTTTAAAAATTATTTTTAAAAAAGATTGTACCATATATTGTGTGTTTATTGAACAAATGCTCTGTGTTTTACAGGCACTACTTACTCCTTGCAGGAATCCAGTGAAACAGTGCAGCTATCAGCACTCCGTTTTAGAGATGAGGAAAGGGGGCTGTGGCGCTGTCACATACCGCACGTACAATGACAGGGCCTGGAAGCTGGGGACCTGGGCTCTGAGCTGGGGTGTGGACTGCACCCCTCACGGCCTGTGTTGCAAGACACTGTTGGCACACAGGGCTGCGGCTGGTCCCTGTGGAATCAAGGTGAAGCTTTCTGCTCTACATACAGATTCTCATATGAGTTGGGGTCTGTTCACGGGATACCAGTCCTGTTTATTTCTGGAACTCATGCCTCATTATCTCATTAGTAACTACTAGTAATTCTTATAAAAACCATATGAGGCCAGATGTGGTGGCCTAATGTGGCTTTTTAATTATACTCTATCGATATCTTCTTTAGGAATTCATGCTTAGAAAATTTCCAGTCTCGATTCTATATGTTTAGGACTTAATTGCACACTTAGTTCCTGTGCTAGACTACAAACTTTTTAAAGCACGTGAGATTTATCTGTAGCACCAGGCACTGTAATTTCTCATAATTATTCAATAAACCATTGATTATTTTATCATGAAATATACTGATTCTATTTAGCTTAATGCACAAAGAATTACAGTGCCTACTGTCTGCCAGACTTTAATGCACATAGTAACTGGGTAAGGTAGGATCCATTACAGCCCCATTCCAGAGATAAGGAAGCTGAGTTACAGAGAGGCCGCACCACCAGCAAGTGATGGTCAAAGCCAAGCCTGGGCTGGCTGCTGTGCGTGCTGGACGTTCACTGTGCCATGTGCCTCTCTGCTGATGGGAGCAGTAGGCGGTGAAAGATACATGGCTTTTGACCTTCTGCAGAGGACAAGGGAGTTCCCTTGGTCTGGGAGTGCTGATAAAATATAGGTAGGCTGAGAGAAGATGTAAAGGCACTTTGGGCCAAAGAACCAGCTTCCCTAATGTGGGAAAAACAGAAACATGCCATTTGTGGAAATCAGCCAGATGTCAATGAAAGGTGTCTGTTGAGAAATCAAATAATTATAGGGGAAAAGATGTTACCAACAAGTCATTGTTATTTTTAAAAATACTGTTTGATCTCCGCTTTTTCTGTATCCAATCGAAGCAATTGAAAATTCTCCTTTCCCTTAGCATTGCTGCGCCGTCTCTTTTTTTGTGCACATGATGTTAAAACAAAATGACGCCAAGCAGTCCTTGGACTTGCCTGTTAAGTTTGGCTTGCGTTTTCCAGGCAGGGGTTGTGTTAAGTTGGGGAAATTACATTGTCTCCATGTTTTTCCAGCAAGACATGGTGGTAGATGATCTAGCTGCCACCGCTCATCCCCGTGCAGCTGCTCCCCTGTTCTGTTTGTCCTAAGCTCCCTCGAACTCTCTGGAAGTCAGATGAGACACAGAACATACTGGGAGGCAGGCTGGCCTGACGATAATAAGGAAGCAGATTGAGCGTGCAGGGGAGAGGCAGGCAGAACTGGCGCTGCAGGTCCAGCCTCGACAAACTATTTTCTGCTGATATGCTAACACATGGCTGGAGCCTGTCTCCCTTAATTCAAAATAAAAAAAAAATTTTTTTAATGAAAAAAAGAGAAACTCTATCACTTGAACCTCAAAACTGTCCCTGAAACCGCTTTACTTTTCAGTGTTTGACCTTACTAAAGAGGTA
Source organism: Saguinus oedipus (assembly GCA_031835075.1). NCBI lineage: Eukaryota > Metazoa > Chordata > Mammalia > Primates > Cebidae > Saguinus > Saguinus oedipus. Next base: position 1,900,739 of record CM063181.1, read on the forward strand.
CCGCAACCATTCCATTTTTAAAAGGAGGAAGCCAGAGATATGTCAGAGAGAGAGAAAATGAAATTTTGCATCAGGCAAAATTTCTGTACTGATATTTCAGAAGGCTTCATAATTCTGTGGCTGTACACAAATGATCCATTTTGTTAATCTGAATTTCGAGGGTCATTAAAATTTTTTTTCTCTGCCCTGGAGTAGTTTATTACTTAGAGAGAGAGGGGAAAAAAAAGCCAGTTTAAAACCAGGTAAGGGAAGAAAGCTGACAAAAACATAAATTAGAGGAAGAACTTAATTTAAAAAGTGTCAAAAAGGATAGATAGTCTTAGTTCAATAATAAAGCCTGGTTCAAGAGCCTTCTATCTTTAAATAAAGCATTCAAGCACTCTATTACCTGTATACAACCAATCTTTGATTTCCAATCTAAGTCTATTTTTGCTTCTCGTGATTAGCATACAAATGTGAAAAAAAGAAAAAAGTGGTTACACGCGTGACGATTAGGACATGCCTTTGCTTTAATGTCACTGGTCTGTCAGGCTGGAGGTGATGAAATGAATTGCTGCCTGGCAAGCTCCTTAGAGGTAAATCTTGTCCGAAAATGACTCCTATCCATCTCCTTTTATTTTCATTCTAAGTTCATCATACAAACAGCCAAGCATATAAGCATATATTTGTTTTAAGAGATAAAGCACAGTAGCATATAGCAACTTACAAGTGTACATGAGCAGGCGGTGAGCACGGCTCCTGCAGCAATACCGTCCTCTCCACAAAGTAGTGAGTCCAGAGATTCAACCTGAATGTCGAGGCTCTAACCTGCCAGGAATCACATGTTCCACATAAGAAGTGAGAGGACGAAGTATGGAGACAAATCTTACGGCACTCCTGACTCAGTGCCCAGGAAGACCTGTGACTGCAGGAATCTGTTTTAGTTTCTCTCTGGGCATATGTTGAAAGGCACCACCTGTCTTATTTACTTTTGTATGAGCAGGGTGTAAGTCTGCCAAGGCTAAAATGCAGAACTCTGTAATAATATTGTCAGAGAGGGACAGACGCCAGATCTGTCCCTCCAAGCAGTTTCCTCCAAGCCTTCTCCAGAGTCTTCTCCGAGGTCTTGGTGCGTGGTCAGGAGGGGCCCTGACTTGCTGGGGGTGTGCTAGAACAGCAGGTTCCTGGGGGCCTTGGTCCCTGTGGGAGGGGCCTCAAAGCGATGGAGGGGAGCCCACGGCATCCTGCTGACTGATGGCCCCATTTACATCCAAGGCAGTTATTATGCATGAAACCACTCAAGCATCATTTGTTTCAGGGAGTTCAACCAGTCAATTTTTCAGTTCCTTTCTGGTTCAGGGTCAAAAGCGAATGACGGATCTTAGGTTGGCTTCATTTTGGGACAATGATACTTCCCACCTTGTTCAGAGAAAATTTGTTTAAAAACTTTTCCGTTTATGATATGTGAAAGTGTCCTTTCCTTGCGCCTCACATGAGGCCCTGGGGAAGCTCTGGTGGGGCTGGAACCCTTATTAGCACTGCACTGAAATCCACCTAAATAGATAAACTGTGTCCCGGACTCACCGGTCACTTGAAATCATAAACCTGTGAGCCTTGTGTAGTGAGGAGGATGTGTGCAATAGCACGTGGAAAAGCAGGCTGTGGGCCACTGCATAAAACCCTGAGTCAGCTGAGGAAGTCACTTGAATCTGAACTTAAAGGAAACTATCTTTCTACACTTTGAGATGAGGTTTCAGATTCAGTTCTCGGACAAGAAATGATTGCTATAGTCTTGGCGCTCCATTCAGAAGGTTACTCACATTTGTGTGGTGTATTACAGTTCAAAAATGATGTGTTATTTATAAATAATATCTTGTTTAATCTGCATGATAATTATAGGAGGAAGGTATTATCCCCATTTATCAATGAGGAAACTGAGTCTCCAACAAGTTCAATCAAATTTCACAGACAAAAGGGAGAAAATAAAAGCAGCAAATATAACAAAAGCATTAAAAAAGTATATGTCATATGAAGAACCGTATAAGAACCATCCTCTGGATGCAAGAAATGAGAGAGCAAAGCGTTGTGACAAATGCCATGGGGGTGCTGACCTCAGAGACAGAGACACTGGGGCAAAGCATTCTCCTTTCACTTTTATTTTAGAGTTCAGAGCAGAAAAGAGCTGTTTCAACACTAAGCAGAAAGGGAAAAAACACACTTACCACGAAGCACGTGCTCCCTAAGTCACCAGTCACAGTGGCACATGTGATGTGCACATGAAGTCAGCCAGCCCTTCTCTCCCGCAGGTCAGTCATGGTGGCCATCTCTGGTTCATGCAGCAGAGTCAGGGCTCCCCTGTCCCTCACAGCCTGGCCCTGCAGAACAGAGCAGCCAGGGCTGCCTACCGACGCTCCACTTCATCGCTTCTGCTGGCCCTTACCACCTTTGGTAACTCTCCAAAGAAGCAGAAAGTGAGATGAAAAACTAAAACACTTTCTAGGTAATGTTGAAGAATGCTACTTCACTCAAGTGGCAAAACTACATTTTAGGGGCATGTGTGCAGACACATAAATATCTACACACATAGAGTTCAAGGAATAGAAGGAAGGCACCTAATTCTTACGATTGATTAATTTCCAAACTTGTATAGACAGAGCTGAGGCCATCCTAGAACGATATATAGTTTGATGAGTTCTGGGTGCCTATTTGTTCATAGGAAAGAGGCCAGAATAACTTCATTATACTAAGATCCCGTATCAGAGGTTTCCCTCCTTTATTGGAAGGGAGGAGGCTTGAATTGATTGACAGGCCAATTTCTAAACATTAGTGTCTCGGTATTACAAAACCAAGGCTTTGTGTGTGTTTGCTTGTGGAATGAGGTTTTGTAGATGAGTCGTAAAAAACAGTTAAACTCAATAGACACGCATTGGAGTTAAATGCCTTCCCAGTATTCCCAGTGATCACTGACGGGAATGCTGAGCCAAGTCTGCTCCCCCAGGACAGGGTGTCAGGAGCTTATTCATTTTTATGTTAATAACACATCAGAGTCCAGAGTGTGAAGATTCTGTTCGATAGGCACACACCTGAGGCTGCTTAAGGCATTAGGTGCATATACTTGCAAGAAATAATATCTTCTAGTATCATCACATCTCCTAGTAGATAGTTCATGCACACATAATATATTTAATCAAACATTTCTGTCACTGATACACACACACTCATACACACACACACAGGCATGCACAAAATGTAACCAGTTCTGTTTGTCTTCCCACTGTCAAATGATGTGGTACCATCTGGCCTCCAAGCAGCAGCACCTCTGACATCGGTGCATTTCTGTGTGTAAGTGAAGTGACACTGCGTTATTAAAGCATTTAAATAGGTAGTTCTTAAGCTCTGTGCAGAAATAAATGTTTTATCAACATTAATGCATGGAATCCCAGAAGTGGTATCAGTGAGCATATGTCTGTTTTGCAAGTTAAGTATATTTTCTCTAAGAAGAGGTAATATTTATTTTGGAGATTTTCAATAAATGAAAGTTGTTTGTGGTGGGGTGTGATGGCTTACGTCTGTAATTCCAGCATTTTGGGAGTCTGAGGTAGATGGGCAGCTTGAGTCCAGGAGTTCAAGATCAGCCTTGGCAATGTGGTGAAATGCTGTCTGTACAAAAATAAAAAAATTAGCTGGGTGTGGTGGCACACATCTGTGGTCCCAGCTAACTTGAAAGACTGAGGTAGGAGAATCACTTGAGCCCCAGAGGTCAAGGCTGCAGTGAGCCGTGTTCTTGCCACGGCACTCCAGCCTGGGTAACAAAGCGAGACCCTGTCTCCATTAAAAAAAAAAAAAAAAAAAAACCCCAAACTTGTTTATGTACATTTTCATCCATTATATGAATAGTATGTAAAATAATGAAAATCACTTCTATTAATGAAAGTAAAAAGTGAGAATCTGAAGGATGCAATATAATAAACGTTTTTTCCTAAACCAAAAGAAGGTGTGTGTGTGTGTGTGTGTGTGTGTGTGTGTGTGTGTGATGCATTGTAGTTCTTTAAAGTGGATGAATTTATATGGAGTATAATTTATGTAAAGCACTCATCAATTGCGTCATTAAATTGGTTCTGCAAAAGAGAAAGACTACAAGATCAATTTAATATTCAACCTAACAATTTCCAACAATCTCAAAGTTTTTTGTTGAGTGGTTAGGCTAAAGGTGGTGGTAGGTCCATTTTACTTTTTCAAAGCAAATAACAACCCTTAACAAGCAGTCAGCATCTCTATACACTGATAGGGCTTGTCCTGTGTGCCAGTGCCTTGCCAGCCACCATGGGCATCGCATGGTACAGCTTAGAGACAGCCTGTGTGACCTGCCTATGGAAAGGAGGAAAAGGTGTTGGTTGAAAAGTGGGAGCTTAACTAGCAGATGTCTGGTGACACCTATTAGGTGCCCAGCAGTAGGGATGGGGCAGTAAAAAGACTGACAGAATTTCTGTTCTTCTGAAGCTCATATTGAGGTGGGGAAACAGATTCCTCAATAAGCAGAAAGCATCAGGCAGTGATGGATGCTATGCTGAACTCGATGGGGTGCCCTAATGGACAGAGAGAGTGATGTGGAGTGACTGTGGGGTGATACTCTTAACTGGTGCTCTACAAGGAGATGCTGTTTAAGCTGGTGATGGACAGCCACCAGCCACCAGAAGGTCCGCAGTACATTGTTCACTGGAGGGAATGACTGGAGCAAGGTGGTAGAGAGTACAAAGAACATGATAATGAGGAAGTCAGGGAGGAAAAGCACAGGAGGCCGAGAGGTTCTCTATCGGGAATACCAGCCCTGACCTCTCCCGGTTGGTGAGGTGAGGATGGGAGAGTGGCGGTCAGGGCTGGTGAAGAAAGGCTTCCCCGAGCAAATTCTCTGGGCTAAAAGGAGGTAAGAAAGGCACAGGGTTCAGAAGGGCCTTCCACACCTCATGCTTGGTTCTAAAGATACACTCAGAAGCAACACTCAACATCCCTGCCTCTGACACAAAATTCTGTGTCAGCCAATCAACGTATTGAGGAAGTTCCACTGATGAACCTCCCTCTGTCTAATATCAAATGGAGCAAGTATGCACCAACATTTTTCTTTGCTTCTATTTCTCTATTCTTCATGTTTTAAAGATAAGTTTGAAAGCAATATTTATTGATAGGTAAACACTGCATCATCTCCAGCTCTTACTCATTAAGCATCTTCACCTCTGAGCAGGTCTGAAGTGTAGCATTTCCCTTTGCGGGAACACAATGTGTTCCCTGAAAATCCACCCGGAGAGCAAGACGTCTCCAAATCCTGTCAAATCCCCAGCCCACCAAGGAGCTAAGGATGCTTATCGTGGAGAGACAAGCTCAGCAAGGTGGAGAGTGGTCCCAGGGAGGAGTGGATATGTGCTTGGGGCTATGCGGAGGGAAAGGCAGTGCGAGATCCAAGTGCAGGAGACAGATGGTCCCTATGCAAGGAGCGTTGGGAACCCACCAGAGTTGTACCAGGTGTATCATAAGAGTCGACGCACCTGAAGATGCTGCCTTAAGACCGGTGTTCCAATCCTGGTGCCACCTTTAACTGACTCTGTGGTCTCAGGCCAGTCACTTTGCTTCTCTGCACCATTGTTTCCCAGACTGTTAAAAAAAAATGGGGATAATCACTTTTATCTCTAACCAAGGGTAAAAGGCAAGACTTGTCAAAGAACCTAGCACCAAGTAGCCACCCTGTAGATGTGAGTAGCTACCTTTCCAACAGAGCAATGTGCTCCATGTGGTTTCTGCTTCCCACCCTGGGATGGGCGGACTTGACGGAAGGTAATCATCTATTACTTCAACATCGTGAACAGCCCACCCCAATACCTGATTTTCCTGGAGAAAGAAGTGAATGACATCAGCCGAAGGAGCGCACAGTAGCAGGCCTGCTAGCAGTATGATGATCATCATCAACATCCTCATGATGCTGGGGTATTATGGACGAAACTTCCTGCTTCCTGAAGTTTACTTAATTCATAGACTCATTAAGACACACTGGAAAGACCCAGGTTGGTTTTTCTGGTTTTTAAAGACAAGATACTGCTTTGTCTCCCAGAATAGAGTGCAATGGTGAGATGTCTGCAGTCTCATCTTCCCAGGCTCAGGTGATTCTCCAGCCTCCACCTCCCAAGTAGCTGGCACATCAGATGTGCGCCACCATGCCTGACAAATATTTTGTATTTTTTGTAAACATGAGGTTTCACCATGTTGCCTAGGCTGGTCTCCCACTGCCTAGGCCTCCCAAGTTGCTGAGATTATAGGCGGGGCCCACTGTGCCTGGCCTAAGACCCAGGCTTTAATGTAAGCATTCTCGCAGAATTTAACCCTATTTTTGTCATGTGTAGAAGGGTAGCATCTAAGATGTTTTCTTCTCTGCATGGCTTGGAATTCTTTGATTCAGAGGAAGGGTTGTTTGCTACAGCTCAGTTACCTTTCGTTACAGTACAGGTGCAGATGGAGAGTTCCTGAACTCTGATGGTCATGTAGGAGGATGGAGGAAGGTTCCAGGACCTTGCACATGCCATGGATCTCCAGGTGCCCAAGGAGGCAGAGCTGGTGGCGGAGTCAGCAAAGGCCACATGCCCAACAGTTCTCACCTTCACTCTTGATGCTGCGGTCAGAATCCCATCCTGCACTCCTCAGAGTCTGCTCTAGCCAAACTTTTCATGAACTTTGACGTTTGTGGATCAGTAACCACAATCTTTATCCTCCTAAGGTTTCCGGGTCATATTAATACTTTTTTTTCCTTTTTTGGTCTCAGTCTGTCACCCAGGCTGGAGTGCAGTGGCACGATCTCAGTTCATGCAGCCTCTGCCTCTCAGGTTCAAGTGAGGCTCCTGCCGCGGCCTCCCAAGTAGCTGGGATTACAGGAGTGCACCACCACACCCAGCTAATTTTTGTATTTTTAGTAGAGACAGGGTTTCACCACGTTGGCCAAGCTGGTCTTGAACTCCTGACCTCAGGTGATCCACTTGCCTCGGCCTCCCAAAGTGCTGGGATTACAGGCGTGAGCCACCACACCCAGCCTATTAATACTCTTAATAGGCAGTACTGAGTGGTTACCTGAATATCTTATTGTTTTAAAGGCATTTTCTCATCACACTTTTTCATCTTGTCCTGATTTTGTTCCTTTCCTTCCTCATACCCTTCTTCTGAGTCTAATTTGCATATTCTGAATCTGTGTGAGGATGCAACATTCCCACCCAGCACATCAAAGTGAAAGTGAGCGGCTTCTGCTGTTACTCAGGGGAATACCAAGGGATGAACTAGTTGTCTGTCCCATGGAAAAGGCTTTTCAAACACTTCCAGCAGTACTGAATCAGGCGCAGGGCCAGGTGACAAAGTGGGCATTTAGCTTCGACTCTGTTTACGTTTGCAGATTTCTCTCAGATTAGTTGGAGAAAGAAAGGTTTTCAAAGGATATACATAACATGCTTCAGTTTATGGCTATGACTGATATTTCCTGATCCTCTGAGCCCTTTGCATGGGAAAACTGCTCAAAGCTGCTTCAGTGGGTCTTAGAGCTTTCAACTTGGCCCCTGGGTCTCTTGTTTGAAGCCCTCAGAAGCAGAACTGACTCCTGTAAGATTAGCGTACGTTGAGGTGTAATAGGTGGGAATCTGAGCCCACTACCTTAGATAGATAATTTCATTTTTAAAACGCCTCTTTGTTTGTAGTTTACAGCATGCATTATGCTGGGCAAGTGAAAAAGTTAACTTCTGTTCTTCCTGGGGTTGCCTGTCCCCCGATATGCAATTGCAAGGCGTGGGGATTACCTAGTTGTTGGTGCAGTTTACTCTCTGCGTAGCCCTGAGGCCATGATAGCTCCCCTTCTCTCTACTTGTTCTGGGAGGAATTCTGTTCAGGACTTGTTCCAGATGTTGCTCAGGGTCTGACAACCCCTTTACTGGACTAAACTTTTAAATTCTATATTGCTTTGCTTGTTGGTTGGTTCTAAAAATAAAAAAGCTAGAAAGACTTGGAGGCTTCTCTGTTTTGCATCCTCCCCTACCTCGTCTTTGAGACAAAGAACACGCAGACATCATCTTCGTGAATATAATAAAACTCAAAGAGAAAAATAAACCGGTGAATATAGCAGAAATATTACCCAGATGACTTCACCATAATCTTAGTAATGCTTTAAAAATGTTCAGCGATGCTTGCAAAACCTTTGGTATCTTGGGTAGTTTCCATGTACATGGAAATTTGGGGATGACCATCATTTTGAATTTCTTCTAATTTGTCCGGACCCTTATATATCTTGATGTTAATGTTTAAAGGGCCTAGTAAAATTCTAGATCTTTTGGAAAAGTCTTTGCATGAAACAGCTACTAAAAGTCTAGATTTTTTATAACAGTGTTTGTATAAAGAATCAGTAAGAGGGTCGGGCGCGGTGGCTCACGCCTGTAATCCCAGCACTTTGGGAGGCCAAGGTGGGTGGATCACGAGGTCAAGAGATCGAGACCTTCCCGGTCAACATGGTGAAACCCCGTCTCTACTAAAAATACAAAAAATTAGCTGGGCACGGTGGCGCGTGCCTGTAATCCCAGCTACTCAGGAGGCTGAAGCGGGAGAATTGCCTGAACCCAGGAGGCGGAGGTTGCGGTGAGCCGAGATTGCGCCATTGCACTACAGCCTGGATAATAAGAGGGAAACTCCATCTCAAAAAAAAAAAAAGAATCAGTAACATGTTTCAGCTTTGGATATTATAGATTTTTGCCCATTTTTTTTTTCTTTAGACCAGTGGTTTTCAAACTTGACCTTGCCTGTATCATACTTACCAGAATCGACTCTGGTGGTTGGTTAAACCGCGGACTTTCAAGCCACAGCCCCAGAATATCTGATCCAGGAGGTCTGGGGTGGGTGGGGTTTAAGAATCTGCATTTCTAACAGTTTTCCAGGTGATGCTGCGCCAGAGACCATGCTTTGAGAACCAAAGACTTGATCATCTAGCAGCCCGTTACCGCTGCTGTGAAGCACTATGGCTTGGTGCAATGAGCATGAATTGTCGAGTCAGTCATAACTGGTTTCAAACGTGAGGAAAATCCCAAATGCTTGACCACGCGTAATCAGTACAAAATGGAGGTGGCCCATATTTCTGTGCCCATTGGTACATCCTAGCTACTGGCCATCTATCAAAACTTTTTGTAATCTTTATAGCTTATTATGTTAAAAGAACTTGCTTGCAATAGAGAGGAGACGATCATAACGATGGTAAGGATGTTTTATACTTATGTGGAGATTACAGACAGCTTGAAAAGCATCATACATAGGGAGGTAACATGGCATAGGGCAGTTATGGGATTTGGGTCTGATACCTGCATTTGAAGCTCTACTCTGCTGTTTTCCAAGCAGTGATGTGACTTTAGACAATGCAGTTAATCTCTTCAGTACCATTATTCCCTACATGTAAAATAGAAAAAAATAACGCCAGCTTTGTACTGTGCCCAATGCAAAATGCATTAAGCTCACACTCTTCTGTGTTTGAGTGTGGACATTTGGAAATTGATCAAAACTCAACTTCATGTGGAGGAATATTCACCGACACATGATCCTCTAACTAAATGTCATGTGAAGGAATATTCACCGACACATGATCCTCTAACTAAACGTCATGTGAAGGAATATTCACCGACACATGATCCTCTAACTAAACGTCATGTGAAGGAATATTCACCGACACATGATCCTCTAACTAAACGTCATGTGAAGGAATATTCACCGACACATGATCCTCTAACTAAACGTCATGTGAAGGAATATTCACTGACACATGATCCTCTAAATTCCTAGAGAGTAACTTCGATCTCAATTAATTCTTCTAGGCACCCAAACACACTTAATAGGAAAGAAAGGCAAAAACAAACTCCTTTTGGCAAGGAAATAGCAGAAAGATTTTATTAAAAATCTTGCCTGCAAAAAAACAAATGTCTGGGATAATCAGGGATGGTAGTAGCAGCAGCAGCAGCGGGCATTGTAGTGAATAAAAGACGAAGAGGCTTGACCACATGGTTTAGGGTGAAGTGTGTAAGTTTAACACCGTCCTGGCCCCAGGAGAAGGGAAGAACAATAAGGCAAAGAGAAGTAACCTCAAAAGTGGCATTTTGATTTTTCAATGCACCTAGTGCAGGGGAGACATGCTTCTCCCAGGAAAGAGTCACTGAAAACCACTAGAAAAATGTGGCAGAAATTGGATATATTCCAAGGAAGTTGAAGGCCTTGCTAGTATTTCCTGGCTTCGGCAGGGGGCCCATGATTTCGGGTCACAGCTTTGAGTCCCTCTGGGGGCTCTGTGTGGTTTCAAATTCTAGCCTTGATCCCCCTGCTCTCGGACTGAAAGCTTCGTGTGTTTCTTGTCATTGACAGCCCCTTTTTCTAGGACTCAGAAGCACATTTTGCTATCCACACAACGCTAATCATTACCAGTCTGGGTCAGAGCCTGGCATGTGACTCCTTGCTTTAGGAGGGGAGGTTGGGCACAAATGGCAAAGCAGGTGAGGAAAACACAAGGCAACTCTGTTTTGAGGTATAGACAGTTTACTCAGCAACAGAAAGTTAACAACAGGTGTTGAATACACTGAACAAGGAGTTCCGTCGTCATTACGTGTAAGGAATTATATCTGTAGCCTCAGGAGTAAAAATCAGACTGTGGCGGGGGGGGGGGGGAATGACCAAGATCATAGGTATTAGCTTGGTCCAGAATCAAGCATTAAGGCAATGACGAATATGAGAATAAGTGTTTATTTTTCTCACATAATGGATGCCAAATCCGGAGAATCTTGGAACCCGAAAGGATCTTAGAAGCCACTCACCCAGCTTTGTCCTTGTGGAAAATCTCAGCGGCATCTCACGGACAACCATCGCCTCTCCCCACACCTTCCAGCGATACGTGAGCACGTTTTGTTTTGAACAACTCTTACTGTCAGGAAGGTCCTTATGGTTGCTCAACCCTTCCTCCCCATTGCCTGTGTCTTTTGTCTGAATTGTGCCTTCCCATGTGAGACAGACTATAAAAGGGAAAAAAAATCCGTAAAGGTATGATAATCAATCATAAACATATTTCCAGATGAGAATGAGCCAATGCAGAATTAAAGCTACACTGATTTTTCTGGGGGGCTAGGGGTTATATTTCTCCTTCGCTCCAGTCCCCTTGAGGGCTTTCACATTCTCTACTCCACTTCAATTCATCGTCTCTTCTCAGTTCCCAAAGCTCTGGCCTTTTCTGGGACTCATGGTTCATCATCAGTGATGTTGTCTGTAGCCTGGACTTCTTGAACCTCCTGTTCTCACCGAAAGCTGGTGTTCCGGAGGACACGGCCTCCCCTTGAGTGTGATGCTCTTCCTCTCCCAGGTTAACCTGGGAGCCCTCCTGGTTCCTTATCACCACTTGTAGACCATCCTGGCTCCTCCCTGCACAGCCACACCCTGAGTCCTCTCCTAGGGATGGTCACTTGGAGACCTGTCAGTCATCTTCGTCATTCCCCTGAGCTCTGGGATTACACCCTGAGTGACATTTTCTGGGTGATTTCAATATCCGCATAGAAGCTGTGTCAGAGATGATTCTTTCCAAAACCTAGCCCTTCAATGACTTGTATTCCTCCTCATGCTCACGGGTCTGCCCCTGGCTTCCTTAACTCACTTTAAAGAATCCCTCTGAGCACACTGCCTTCCCACTTCCAAGCAGGTCCTCTAATATTCTACCGGTGACATCACTGAACCCAGCATGGCCTAAAACCCGCGATTCTATAATCAGCCTTTGAAATCACCTCCGTGCACACCGCCCTGGACACCGCCCTGGCTCCTCCCCTTGCTTGCGTCATCTCACTCTCTTGACAAAATTCCAGTCTTGGTTAAATCCGTTTTTCCTCATTGCAACTTCCAGCTGCTGAGTCTCAGCCTTGGTCTTCCCTTACTTGGCCTCTCAGCAAGATTTGACATGGTGACTCTCCTTCCTTGAAGCTCCATCGCTACCATTGACTTCTGGAAACGCCTTTCTTTTTTTTTTAACTGGGCTTTCAGTTCACTGCCATCTCTTCATTCTCTTCCTGTCCCACTGGCTCTTCCTTCTCAATTATCTTCGTTCATTTCTTGTCAGTTCCCAGACTGTGGAGTGACCTGGGTCACACCTGAGTTATCTCATAAGCAGTCTTGCAATTTTGGGTACAATTGCTGTGCTGCCAGTGCTCACCGTGCCCTGATCCCTAAACTTGTTACCAAATCTTCTTCTCAGCTCCATTCCAATGGACAGTCACCTCCATCACAGCGGGTTAGGCATCTTCGCCTCAGCTCACTCCTCTCCCAGTTTCTTTCCATCCGCTGGCAAGCCCAAAACTCTGGAGTCATCCTTGACTTCTCTCTTTGTCACCCATTCTGTATCTAATCCACCAACAAGTCATCAGTTCTAACCAAAGTACATCCAGAATGCCAACACTCCTCATGGGCTCAGTTTCCAGTGCCCTGATCCATCCTTGATCACCTCTAGCCTGGATTATAGCACTTACCTGGTCTTCCTGCTTCCACTCTTGTTTTCTTATATACTCTTTGTGGCACAGTGGCCAGAGGACCTCCTTAGAAGCACACATCACATATGCCACTCTTCTGCCCAGACCCCTCCATTCTCTTGGGTCAGAAAGCCAATTCCTTACCATCCAAGTTCTTGCATCCTCCTCCCCGATCCTGAAGGCTCTGGGCACCATGCTTCCTTGGGGCCTCTTCCCTTGCTGTTTCCTAAGTGGCAGGTGCTATAGGAGCCCACCCTTCCCTATGCTCACCCCAGTAGCACTGCAGCTCTGGAGGATGGTTCTGGTACTGGCCAAGGGCTTTATAACTCGAGCACCTAAGCTTCTCCACCTGTGGACTACTTTCTGGCCATGAGATCGTGCCCAGCCTACACAAGGCAGACCACAAGTGCCGGGGAGGTCCCCACATCTAGTGATGGAGGGTGGCACCTGCTTAGCTTCCTCACCCCTGGTGGGGCCATGCTCAGTGTGCTTCTCACAGGCCCTCAGAGGTCCCCAGTGGCTTGAACACTTCGTGGCCCACAGTGGTCAGTCACCCATCAGAATACACTTAATTTTTCTATTTAAGCCGTTACAGGATTAGAATTTTTAATGTTGAATTAATCTTTTCTTACTGAAATTAATTAGCCCAATTTTGTCACAATGGATGATCTTTTTGGTACATTATTAGATGGGTTTAATAATATTTTGTTCAGGATTTGTGTCTATGTTCACAGGTAAGATTATCCTGGAATTCTTTCTCTTGTTTGTCTTTTTTTTTTTTTCTCTCCCCCTCCCCCGGTTTGTTAAGGCATTATTCTGCTTTACTTCATAAATGAATTGAAGACTGTCTGTCCCCTCTGTGCCTCTTCTCTGTATGAGTTGTGTGTGATTGGAATGGTATCTTTGTTAATGCCCTGGAAAAAAGAAGCTCCAGAAAGCTTAGCTTTTTAATTTTATTTTTCTTTCAATAGGCTTTTGGGGAACAGGTGGTGTTTGGTTACGTGAATAAGTTCTTCAGTGGTGATTTCTGAGGTTTTGGGCACCCATCACCCCCAGCAGTGTACATTGTACCCAGTGTGATGTCTTTTATTCCTCACCTACCCTTTCCCCCAAGTCCCCAAGTTCATTGTATCATTCTTAGGCTTCTGTGTCCACATAGCTTAGAGTCCACTTAGGAGTGAGAAAATACAACATTTGGGTTTCCATTCCAGAGTTACTTCCCTTAAAATAATGGTCTCCAAATCCATCCAGATTCCTGCAAATGCCATTATTTTGTTCCTTTTTTATGGCTGAGTAGTATTCCATGGTACATATATGCCACATTCAGGATGGTTAGCTTTGTTTGCTTTGTTTTTCAGGGGATAATTTAATGTACTATTTCAATTTAATTAGTTCTGTGAGCCCATTAGCTATCTTCGTCATACTAACACCGGCTGACCTATTATGTTTTTAGAGGGATTTATTTGTTTCTCCAGTCAAATGTAAGATGTTCAGATTATTCACATTCCTAATGTTTCCAGGACTTTTCCCTCTTCCTCATTTCTAACAGTGTTTATTCTACTATTCTTCTTTTCTGGGTCATTCTCATCTGAATTCTTTTCATTAGTCTTTTCAAACAATGTTTAACTTTGTTGATCCTCTTAATGTTGTCTGTCTTTTCATTTATGTTAACATTTGCTGTTTATTACTTCTTTTCTTAACATTTCTTTATGATTATTTTCTTGTTTGTTTTTCCAGCTTCTTAAATTGGCTGTTTAATTCATTATTTTTCAGATTTTCTTCTTTTTAATGTAAAATAAATATGCAAACATTTAAGGCTATATATTATCCCTAAGTAGATAACATTTCCTATATCCCGTGGGTTTTCATGCAGAATATTTTTGTTATTTTTCTTTAAGAGTATTTTCTAATTATCATGAGCTTTATGAGTTATTTAGATGCATCTAAACTTTTAGTTTTTTAATGCGTGGTTTTAAGTTACTCCTTGTTATCTATTTCTAACTTAATTACCTTTTGCTTACCGAATGTGGTCTCTGTGATATTTCTTATTTGAAATTTAGTTTTTAGCATATTGTCATTTTTATAATGTTCTATGTATGTTTATAAAGAATGTTGGGTGTATATGTGTCTTTTAGCTCAAGTCTGTGTATTACTTAAATCATCTGGGGCTTACAGACTTTTATCTGATTTATCAGTTAGTTACTGTAGGGATTTATTTAAAACTTTTAAATTATGATAGATGTGTCCATTTTTATTAGAGTTGTCTTAATTTTTGCTTTACATGTTTTGAGGCTGTGGTAATAAATGCTTACAAGTCCCAAAGTGTATATATTCCTGATAAACTGAAAATTTTGTCATTATAAAAGAACTTGAATAAGGTCATTAATAATAAATCCATTTAATAATGACTTTGCTTTTGAATCAATTTTGTCAGATACTAATATAGGTTCTTTTGATTTGTATTTGCTTGACAAAACATTTTACAACTTTTTACTTTCTACCTTTTGTTCTTAAGTTCTAGGTGTATGTTATACACATACAAACACAAATATAGATACATATGCATAATATAAATATAACATGTGTGTGTATATGTTCACATGTACATAGATTATAAAGATTTAAGAATCTGTATAGCTGTATTTTTAAAATGTGAGCCATAGAAATGTTTGTCTTATGACTAGAAAGATTAGTCCTCTTACATGTATTGTGATCTTTTATGGATTTCTGTTTATTTTTGCATCCTGTCTGGTAATTTCTCCTTGCTTTGCTTTTTCTTTCTTTTCCTCTTCCTTACCTTATTTTAAACCGATTATTTTTTTTCATCAATACTTCATTCTTTTAGTGGTTATTCCTACAAATGTTCACATATGTTTTATTTAAGTTTAAAATGAACCCACACCTTCTTTATTCTCTCAAACAATGCAACCGTGGGCTTTTTAAACGCAAACCCACCTCCCGTCTCCTATATTATTTTCAACCATTAATGATTTCCCCCAAAATGAGGAGTGAGTCTTATTCTTTCTAGCACTGGTATCTTTTTGGCCCACATGCTAATTCTCCCTTCCCTTCACCATTGCTTTTGCCTGTCAGATTTTTGTTTTGGATGATTTCTTTCCTCCTGAGGTACATTCTTTAGGAGATGCCTTAGAGGTGGATCTATTTGTAGTAAAGCCTTTTAATTTGTGTTTGTTTGAAGATGGTGAGAGAGGATTGTTCACGTTGCATATCCAGCTTGGTGTTTTCCTCTTAATTTCTCAGCCTTTAGAGAAGCTCATCCACCAACACCGGCTTCTTTTTTGTTGTGGAGAAGATCACTACCAATTCACTTATTTCCCTTCAACTCACCTCTGTTTTACAAATGTTCTTGTCTCTTTATTAAGTATTCTGCATTTTTACTGTCTTGTATGCAGGTGTAGACTTTTGAAATTTATTTTGGGTAGAATTCATTGTGACTCAGAAATCCGAAGAAATTTCCACCCAGCTTCTCTTTGAATACTGCAGTTCCCCGATTCTTCTTCGTATTTCTTTCTGTGATCTCTATTAGCTGTAAGTTAAGGTTTTTCATTCCATCTTCTGTATCTTTTCATAACTTTAGTATTTTAATCTCATCTCTTTGCGCTACAGTCTCAGTAGTTTCTTCAGATGTGTCTCTCAGTTTTTCACCTGTATCTAATCTGTCGTTAAGTACACATGCCAAGGTTCTTATTTGGTTATTTTTTTGTTTCTAGATGTTATACTTGATTCTTTGTCAGTCTGCCTTGTCACTTTTAATAGTTTCCTCTTTGATAATCATAGATTAGGTATGTTCATTGACTGCTTTAAGTATGCTAAATATATTTACATTTTATAACGTTATTCTCACGGTTTGCAGTCTTTATGGGTTTGACACTGCTGTCTCTTTCTTCTGTTTATTGCCTCTCACTCATTTGTTTTCTTATT
The DNA here is from genome assembly GCA_031835075.1 of Saguinus oedipus. NCBI lineage: Eukaryota > Metazoa > Chordata > Mammalia > Primates > Cebidae > Saguinus > Saguinus oedipus. Next base: position 1,917,205 of record CM063181.1, read on the forward strand.
TAAAAAAAAATCATTTTCTAATTTATTATTGTCTTTTAAAAGACTGAGCATTCCTAGGCATTGCAGCTTTACCTGGGGGATTCTTTGAAGACTCATTGCAAATCTCTTCCTTCAGAGAAATTTGTGCTTGTCCAGCAGGAGTTAACCCAGACCACTTGAAAACTAAATTCTTAACTTGGCCCTTTTAGGGACCACAACAGTAGGTGAATTCTAGTGCCACACCCAGGTGAGGGTCAAATTCTTGTTACAAATTACTATTATTGTTTGAAGGTGGGATTTTCACTCTGCATATCTAGATAGGTGATTGTCCACCTTTTCTCTGAGCCAGGTGGAAGGCGTGACAGTTTTCTTTCAGTTACCTTTGGTAGGGCAAGAGTGTGTGTGTGTGTGTGTGTGTGTGTGTGTGTGTGTGTGCATGTGTGTGTTTTCTTTTCTAGTTCTCTTTTTACTATGGGTGTTTCTTTCCAAGGGTCTGGGCTTCCCAAGGAGCAGGGGTTGGAGGTAGAGGGGAGGAGGAGTGTTATCTCTAAATCTCCTTCCCAAATTGAATGGCTTTAGGCTTTGTCTGCAGTCTTTTTGCAGAGTGAGCTAAAACCAGAGCTCCAGAGAACCAGAGGTTGGCAGATGTCCCCCAAATGTCTGTCCGCTTCCTTTCATGCTCTCATGTGTATGTTATTTAATCATTTTTTCCTATGCTTAAAAATATTCTGTATATTTATTTATTTTGCATGAGAAGGTGTTTTTATTTTTACACTATTGACTCTACGTATTGCCCAGAAAATAGAATCTACATAATGACTTATCATCCTCTGTGAAGAAGGCTCTTTCCCAGAGTGGATGATGTCAAGGGCCAGGCATTATGCTCATTTCTGGCCTAAAATCTGTTACGAGGATGCTGTCACCGTTTACGTTAAAATCCGTAGCATCCAGCTCAAGAGGAGCCAGCCAGGATGTGTCGCTTTCAGAGTCATTAGTAAATGCGGTATTGTTATTATCAGCTGGGAAATTCTGTCTACCAAAACATATTGTATCTTTATAAAAATAATTAATTTTATAATATTTTGTTCATTTATGCAATATTATGCAAAACCTAATGAAGAGTCCTGTTCACTCCAATTACCCATTTTCTATCTTATGGTTATCAATAATGGAATTGCTATCAATCCTGTGTGCTTGTTCTGATAACACAGGAAATAAAAACTTACCAGACAAAAATGGCCTTAAATGATCACTCTTCTTCATACAAAAATATACTCATCTCAGCAACAAGACCTGGGAAACTTAGAACTCTTAAGTAACCCTTGAATTAAAAGATGACCTAAAATGCTTTTGGTATTTTGATTTCCAAGTATTGCTGATGGTAAGATTAAGCATCTACTAATTTTGTTTCTACTCTTAAAGTTATCCATTTTGATGAATAAATGCAGTGTTTTATATGTTTAGCATGATTTTAAAAGCATATTTATTATTACTTCAACTCCTCTTTCCAATGAGGCAAAACAGATCATCAAAACCGCAGACATAGATAAAATGATATTTAATACATTTCTTCTGCAGTCTAAGAACATCATGATATGGTGCATTCTTTCCTTGGTGAGAAATCTCAACACTGCAGTGGAAGAAAGTGGAGAAAAGGACTACATTCTGCTATTATGGGTATCATCATGCTTTAGGATAAACAAAAGATCCATGATTCCCATGGTTCAGGGGCTGGAAGCAGGAGAGGACTTAGGTGGTTTAAGATGTCACCCAGGTACCAGACTCAGGATGAGAGGAGTGGATGTGATGGTGACAGTGTCCAGCTCTTCTCTGTTTCTCACATACATGGTGCTTCCTGCGACTGCCAAGGTGCCACTTAGCACCGTGCCACCCAGTGCCTTCTGCTGTCCTTTGGGAAGTCTCCGACCTAAGAGATCTCCAACACAGCTGAAACATAAGGCTTCATAGTCTTTGGTGGAGCGCAGGGGCTCACACCTGTAATCCCAGCACTCTGGGAAGCCGAGGCAGGCAGATCACCTGAGGTCAGGAGTTCATGAACAGCCTGGCCAACATAGTGAAACCTTGTCTCTACTAAAAATACCAAAAATTATTTGACTGTGGTGGCACACACCTGTAATCCCAGCTACTCGGGAGGCTGAGACAGGAGAATTGCTCGAACCCAGGAAACAGAGGAACGTTGCGGTGAGCCAAGATCGCGCCACTGCACTTCAGCCTGGACACAAGAGAGAAACTCCATTTCAAAAAAAAAGAAAAGATTTTATAGCCTTTATAATTTGGGTAGGTAATTCTTTGTTTTCCACTCTCAAAATAGAGTATTTAACTCACTGTGGAGTTAAAGGCATGGACTTGGTTTTGTTGATGGTAATTGAGCTGATCTGCTGTGGTGGCATTGAAGATTCATGATCAGAGAGAAAATGGGTGGAGGGGCACCAGGAGGGACTGAGTTTTCACCGGGACAACGTGTTCACCTCCTACTACACAACATAGAAGCTTGGAATGTCCAGCATAATTTTCCTAAATGAACTGAGAAAAATACTTTCCGTTTTGGGTTTCATAGAGGTTACCTTTGTTTGGTGTGCATGTGTTGCGTGTGGTGAGTGTGGGTGTGGTGTGTGGTGTGTGAATGCGTGGTGTGTGTATGTGTAGTATGTGCTGTGGTGTGTGTGTGGTGTGCATGTATGGTGTGTATGTGTGAGGTGTGGTGTGTTTGAGATGTCGTATGTGGTGTCTGTGTGGTGTGTGTGTGTGCTCTGTGGTGTGTGCTATGTGTATGGATGGGTTGTGTGTTGTGTGTAGTGTGTGACTATGTGGTATATGTGTAGTTTGTGGTGTGCATGGTGTGTATGTGTGATGTATGGTATACAGTATGCCTGTGTGGTGTGTGTGCATGTGGTATGTGGCATGTGTTTGATGTGCATGGTGTGTGGCTTGGCTTGCATATGTTATGTGCATGTGTGATGTGTTATGTGGTATGTGTGGGTGGCGTGTATGTGTGATATATGGTATATGGTGTGCATATGATATGGTAAATGTGCATGTCGTGTGTGTGTGTGTGTGTGTGTGGTTTGCCTGTGTGGCATGTATGTGCTATGTGTGGTGTGTGATATGCATATGGTATGTGATACGTGTGGTGTGTGTTTCATGTGTGGTGTGTGTTGTGTATGTGCTATGTGTGGTATATGGTATGCATATGGTGTGTGTGGTATGTGATATGTGTGGTGTGTGATATATGTGGTGTGTGTTTTGTGCGTGTGGTGTGTGGTTTGCATGGGGGTGTGTATGTGTGATATCTGCTGTGCAGTGTGCATGTGGTGTGTGCATATGGTATGTAGCATGTGTGGTCTGTATGTATGATGTATAGGGTGTGGTGTGTATAGGGTGTGTGTGTGTGTTGTGTGGTGGGGATGGTGTGGTGTGTTTTCCTGAGTCCATATAGAAGTGCGTCTCACATTTGTTTCTTGCTACTTGCTATACTGATGAGCTCTGACCTAAATTTAGGGGACTTCCAGCTGTTTTCTCTTGTATTACTTATAAGGTGTGGGAGAAGCACTGTCTGACAGTGCTATGAAGAATCTCATCTTGGTAACTCTGCAGGTTTACTCACGAACAGGACTTGCAGGTTTTATCGGCTTCACAAAATGGTTTTTGATGCCCTCCTCCTAAAAAATATTCAGTGATTTATTCTAACAGCCTCATTTTACAGATATGTCTGCTTAGTTTCTAAAAATCACAGCCCATTTTCTGTCACTCCTCTAACTTTTTAGTTAGAGGATAATAATTTACCCCAGATACACATCTGCTTGCAGTGTACTTGAATTTCATAATGAAGAAGTGATTATGGCTTGGACCTTTAGCTGTGATGGATTGAATTTGCAAAGCTTGATGATGTGACACACCAAATGCCCTGAGACAAAATCGCTTCAAAGTTGATAAACTGAAACAAATGAATTTAAACTTGAACTGAACTTTAGCAAAAGTCATCCATCTCATTTTAGTTATAATTTACTTTTTAAAAGGACATGACAGACAACATCATAATCTAGACAATAGAAGACGGTGTTGTTTCTATTCGCAAGGTCACAAGTTTTTATTTACTCACGAAGTTTCCCTATTTCCAGGTTCAATAATTAAGGTTTATTTTCAGTTTTTGCTTGAAGTAAAAAAAAAAAAAAGATATTGAAGCATCTCTCATCAAATTACTTTTAAGTATTTAAGTTTAAAATTTATATGACTTAATGTCTAAGGCTTTTACTTTCTGTGTATCATACAGAACTCAAACCTAGAAATGCTGGCAAGTTTTTAATCTGGAGGAATAAATAACATTCTCAGCAAAAAAACATCAGAATCAAATTGTTACAAAGCTCTGTATATGACTTGCCTTAAGATAAAAATATAAACAATGTTCTTTATATTTCCCATACCTAACAGATAAAAAAGGTGAAATTTACACAAAATAACACTCTTTTATAAGTAAATAGCTTTCTATGAAACAAAAAATTGGGGAAAAGGGAAAAATGCAAGAATTATTAAACTATGAAGTTAAGTGATTTTTACAGACTCCCTGGACAAGTTTTTAAAATTGGGTTGTTACTTATTAACGTGATAGTTCCTTGAAAACTGATTGGTTGTGTACTAAAACTACTTGCAACTAGAATGCAAAACAGTGTGACCATGAAAACAAGTCAGGGCATGCACGAACTAAGGTATTGGAGAAGATGGAGTGAACAGGACCTACCCCTGTCTCCTCCCCCCCACCCCCACTTATTACAAATTTTGGGGAAATGATCTATTTTTGACAGAACAAAAAAAAAAAAAAAGAAAACTTGCTACTGAAACATCATACAACTCTTTTTCATATTTCTATTACATTCATTACTGGAATTTTGCTTGAGAAATAACTGATTGCTGAAAGCTAAATTTGCAGGTAAAGGAAATGCATATTTTACATATATACATACATTTCTAGTATTTAACATATATATGCATATACACACGTGAATGCTTTATCTACATAAAACATTTTATCTACGTAACATATTTTATGTTAACCTTCTTTTATGTATTTTCTTCTAAAGGAATTCTGTGTTTCACCTACATGTCAATCATTACATTTGAGGGGTGGAAGTATAGAAATGGGATACTGTTTAATGATTGCATTCGATACATTTCCATCTTTTAGTTTCAATTATTCTCAAGCTTTCTATTAAGAGTTGGGCTATTCTTCTTTAGCTTCTTTAAGAAAGTTTGCCAAGCTATCTGGTTTAAGGCCAGAATTGTTATTATTATAGAAGCATTCTGTGTAGAGAGGATACACAGATGTGTCATGATTTAAAAGAAATTTACTTAAGAGAGTAGTGTCAATGGGTTATAGAACTGCTGAACTCATCTGAAGCATTGTGGCATAATATGTATGAGAAATATAGTATTTGTAATTAAGATTTTAATGAATTGCCTTGTTAATCCATACACTGTATGCATGTTGCAACATTTTCTAGGCTTAATTAGTGTGCTTGATGATTATGTTTATTTTCTGATAGACACACTGATTAAGCATTGTCCATATACTGGAGCTTGAAACAAGATCAATCTGTAAAGTAGCACCTAGTCATCTAACTGGGGACTCAAAATGCAAATAGACCAACTTATGGAAAATTAAATTAGTTCTAATAGAACCCATTTTGCCTGAGCAGCCAGTGTCACATTATACACAATGTTCTCTTGTTGTGAAAGTAATAAAGGGCTCCTGTTGACAGATCATTGTATACTTTTAAGCTCAAAAAACCTAAATGCATATGATGTTAGAGTTGACTGTAACTCTTAGACGTGGTGAATTGTGGTATATTCTGAGTTAACCCATTCTACTGTGCTCTAGAAATGCAACTCATTGTGCTATTATGGCATTTGGGGGTCTGGGGGCCCTCAGGTTTCAAAACGCTTTTTATTACGACCTCCTAGGAATTACAACTTTTGTAAATTTTCTTCTGTTTTGTTGAAATTTGCCAGATAGTTCTTTTTTATTCAAATGTAATGTATTCTACTAAATGTTTAGTGACCACAAGTGAGTATAAATCAGGCTCAGCCTGTCCTCCCCTCTCCATGATTCCCAGCTAAGACTGCAATTCAGGCTGGTTTCAGATGGACAACAGATAAAGCTGCCCAACTACTGCTTAACATAGAGGCGGATGTGGTGTTAGCAGTTAGATGGACTTTTTGGCTCTTTTCAAAACCTTTCCAATCTTTTTCTTTTGGTCATAGAGTCTTTAAAATAACTTGTGTTGAAAACACTTACCTGAAATCTGCTCTCTTAACAGACTTTGAAGTGCACGTTATTGTTGATTCTAGGTACAGTGTTGTACAGCAGATCTCTAGGCTTATTTCATTTTACTTGACTGAAATTTTATGCACATTGATTAATAACTCCCCATTTCTTTTGCCTCCCAGCTAATTTCCATCTCATTATTTGATTCTACGAATTCGACTGTTCTAGATAACCGCACGTAAGTAGAATGCAGTGCTTGTCATTTATGTGCGTGGTTTTCACATCTTAACTATGGTGAATAACGCTACAGTGAACATGGGAGTGTTCGCTGAGATCCTGATTTTAATTCCTCTGGGTATATATCCAGAAGTGCGATTGTTGGATCATATGGTAGTTCCATTCTTAATTTTTCTGAGGAAACACCATACTGATTTCCATAATTGCTGAAGCTGTACTAATTTTCATTCCCACCCACAGTGTACAAGGGTTCCCTTTTCTCCACATACTTGCAACACTTGTCTTTTTTATAATTGTCTATAGTGGCTATCCTGGCAGGTGTGAGGTGATATCTCATTGTTTTAATTTGCGTTTCCCTGATTATTTGAGATATATATATATGCCATTTGCATGTCTCCTTTGGAAAAATGTCTATCCAACTTCTTAGGCTGTTTTTAAATTGGGTTATTAGTTTTTTTCTTTTTTTTAATTTCATTTTAGGTTTTGGGGTACATGTGCAGAACATGCAAGATAGTTGCATAGGTACACACATGGCAGTGTGTTTTGCTGCCTTCCTCCCCTTCACCCACATTTGGCATTTCTCACCAGGCTCCCTCCTCCCCCCTCCACTGTCCCTCCCCTATTCCCCCCAATAGACCCCAGTATATAGTGGGGGGACTATACACTGTGTCCATGTGTTCTCATTATTTTTTTACTGTTGAGTTTTATAAGTTCATTATGTATTTTGGAGATTAACCCTGTATCATACATACGGCTTGCAAATGTTTTCTCCTATTCCATGGCTTGCCTTTTCACTCTATTGACTGTTCCCTTTGCTGTGCAGAAGCTTTTCAGTTTGATGTAGTCTCGTTTATTTTTGTTTTTTGTTGCCTGTACTTTTGGTGTTGTGCCCATGAAATCACTGCCAAGACTAATAATGCCATGAAAAATTTCCCCTCTGTTTTCTTCTGGGAATCTTATAGTTTATGCTTTACACTTAAGTCTTAAGTCCATTTTAAGTTGATTTTTCTGTATGGGGTAAGATAAGGGACTCCAGATAGTTCTTAGGGAAGAAAGTCATGTATTCAACATTTTACGAACCACTCCTCTGCCTTAATCTGCAAATACTTTAGGCATGTCCTCTTATTTTGTCTTCAATTTAATGGCTAAATATATTGTTAACTCTAGCCTTTAAGAAGTTAGTAGACTAAAAGTTTATTTTAAAGTTACTTGCAGCACCGGTAAGAAAGCATTTGTTCATTTATCTGTGTATTTCACACACATCTGTTGAACAGCTCCTGCTCAGTATTACACACTGTACGATGCACAGCAGTTGTGTGAAAAATAGCTACTGTCTTCAGGGAGATGATGACTTAAAGAAGAATATGTTAGGAGGGAAGATAAATGACAGAATCCCAGTCTGAATGTCATTTGGAGGTATTAACGTGCAGATGGAGAACAGAGAAACTAAAAGGAAAACTATTGTTATAAACGACGTGGGCACTCCTACTCATGACTTCTGTGAGATCTGTTTCCTGCAGGAACCTCAGATTTTATGGTTCCATGTGCTTTGGGGAAGGGACAGTCGGGGAAGAGACATGAAGTGGTAGTATTGAGCATCTATTGGTAAGCCCCTAGATGTTAAACACTACAAGGAATGGTGCCTTAGTGAGATTCGAAAGCTGTTCAATAGCACTATTCACTGTTGGAAATGGAACACAAATGGCTCTCCCACGTCCTTGGCGGCTGTGTGCGTTGGTGCCACTGTGGTGGCATGCAGTCCGAAAGAAGGTATTGAGCACTTTAAATACATGGATACACTTTGGTGTGAAATTTCTATTAAAAAGATCTTTTCTGAGATAATTCTAAATAGGGAAAGAGACTTTAAAAATTTATAACCGCTTGGTTCAGTCATAATTCACATAATGTACTTCGCCCACTTAAAGTGCACAATTCAGTGGATTTTAGTAAATTTGCAGAGTTGTGTAAGCTTTGCCACTATCAATTTTAGAACACATTCACCTCCTCAAAAAAAAAAATGTTCCCTTTGGTTATCAAACCCTTATCCCTGCACTGCCCCAAACAACCACTTACCTACTTTCTTTTTTTTGAAGGAGTGATTTCCAGAATTGTCTATATTCAGGGTGTACAACATGATGATTTGATATACGGATACACTGTAAAATAATCACCACAATCAAATTAATTTACACATCCATCACCTCACAGACTTACTAATTTTTAAGTTTCAGTTGTGCAAAACAAGTAGGTTTTAAAGAGCTGAGGCATGGCATGGGGACCTCAGGCAACAATACTCTACCGTAAGTTAAAATCTGCTAAGAGGAAAGATCATGAGTGTTCTCACTACACACACACCAAAGGGAAAAAGACATTTTCAAACAAGGATGTCCACCACAGCATTGTTTATAATGGAGAGCCACTGAAAAACCCCTGGAGCACAGCAGGGGAGGGGTTGAGCATAGCACAGAGCAAACATTTCATGAAATTTAGTGTGTCGATGTCATCTACTAAAATGATTTTTACAGAATTTAGACAATTTAACTCTTATGCTAGGAGGTTAAGTGAAGTTAAAAGGCAAAATTGTATATGCAATATGTTCACAACTATATAAAACAAGAAAAACATTATTCCATGAGAGAAATTCTGTAGGAAAATAAAACAAATTGTTGTCATTTTTTTTTTTTTTTTTTTTATAAAGAAGGTTCTTTCTTTGATGTCTGTAGAAACATTCTTGATTTGATTTACGTGTCAGGCCTCCAACTCTGTTATTGACTTATTTGTTCAGTTTTATTTCTTTTTTTATATTTTATGTTCCAAATTTTCTATAGATAAATATTACATGTGCGGGGGAGGGAAACTAACTTATTAAAAATATAGATCAATTACAAGAGATAAAAATGTGGTTTTGTCATGACAAACATAAGTTGCTTTTTAAACTCAAGGATGATCTTGACATTTTCTTAATATCATAAGTTTTAAGAGCCTTCACAGACTCACCCAGCAGAGTTTCCATCCTTGAACTTGTAAGAGAGAAGGTTTCTGCAGAGTGCTGGAATAAAGGAACATGGTTTCTGGGTCAGAGATCCAATATACAGCCCAGTAAACCGGGCCCAAGCCGACTTCTATCAACTTCCTCATCTGTAACATAAGGGCATCTGTAAAACAACTCCTAGTGACCTCTGGGGACCTCTAAACATCTCCCATTTTGGCGACATAATCCTACCATGAAATTGGCGGTGTATTCCCCTCCTGGAACTCAAGCTGTATATGGAAGTGTCACTCAGAAGAGAATCCAAATAGCTCCACAATGCCCCCTAATTTACCCAAAGACCACTCCAACATGTGGCTTCTGATGGCATGGAGTCACTCCTATTTGCACTAAACTTGTACCTAGCCCAGCTTCTTGGTGGCTTAACAGGCAGCTGGTATTGTCTCAGGAATGTCAGTAGCAGTGATGCAGATTGTGCCTTCATGTAGTTCTAACATCCTATTAAGTGACAACCTGCAGGTCTTTCCGAAGCCTGGTTTCCCAGAACTGCTTTAGTTTTATGCCTTGGAATGGGGCATCCAGTTACACCTGTCATCACCATTTTCCTGGAGAAAACTGTCAGATTCAGGCTATGTGAGGATGCATTCACCCATTTATCTCTGCAACAGAATTGCTCAGAATGGTTTCCTGCGTGTAAACCCTCAGTCCACATCCAGGTAGAGGGTGATAGGTCACTTATTCAAGTGTAAAGTCATTGTCACCTAGCATTGGTCAACCTCTTTGACAGAAGTAATATTTAGTGATAGCGTTTGGAGAATATCCTAGGTAGTCTAAAATTTTTTCCTAGATTAAGTTACAGCAGCAGAACTGTTCAGTTTGGACTCCACACATTGATGTCAGCATTCTATACTGAGGCGTGTCATGGGGACCTCAGGATCAGAACGTGCTCTGCATGCTGTGAGGATGCTGCGGAAGGCACTGTCTGCTGCATTCTGCAGAGTGAGGCAAACATTCATTCTGACCTCAGGGTCAAGGGTACCTGCACTTCTCCCAAGCAGCAGGTCTGCTGTGACCCTGTTGGTGCTGTGAACTGTGTAACAGGTGCCCCTTACGCGGTGCTTGTCGAGAAGCTTTACAGCAATGTTGCCGGCATGTGCCATGCCCCCAGCCCCAAGGGATCAGGGTTTTCGGTTCTGTGTTTCTTGTGTCCTTCAGCTGTATGCCTGGTGCTTTAATGTCCCCTAGCTTGACTGTTTCTTCCTTTACTTCTCCTCTAGATTTATTACACATCCGTGCATTTTATGATTTCCTATAACCTGCTATAAATTCTTTCTGGGCAAACGATATATTGGTAGATATAGATAGATGATAGATAGATACATAGATACATAGATAGATAGATGCTCTTCTCTGCTTCTGTGTCCCACTCAGCCATCTGTAGAATGTGCCAGGCCTGTTGAATGTCGGGAAGGAACTCTTCCTTCACGTGTGTCCTTGGTATGCTCAAGTTTTCAAAACCCGTTGAATCAGGAGCTAGTCTATACATCTTTTGTCCACACTTAGTACAGTAGTTGAAACACACTTAAAACTTGTGAGCAACTCTTTGAACAGGAGAAGACCCGGGAAGGCCGTGATTTCTGTCTTCACTACCACCCAATTGCTGGAGATAAAGAAGGATAAAGATTCATTTTAGGATATACAGACCCATTCACACTGGACCAAAATGCTCCCTGATATTTCTCAGTGTTTGAATTTTGTCCTAATAGGCAAACATGCGTGACACGCTCCTAATGCATTCTAGTCTCCCCAAGGGGAATTTACTGTGAAGGTGAACAAGTAACAATAAGTGACCGAGTTCATATTTTGGGGTGAACGATGATACGTGTATTTTCCTGCCCTGCGTCCCTTTAATCTCACTCTGATCTCAGATGTCTGGCCTTTGCTGTTTGCTACCAACCCTGGCAGCCACGTGCTCTCCATGGATTCCCAGGTGAAGACTGTTGAGAGAATACCCCGCTTAATGTTTGCCTGCAGCAAAGAAAACATAGAACACTTATCCTAAGTGCAAGCTGCACAGTGATTATTCCACCATGCTTTTTTGGTTGGCAAATAATAAGTATATATTTCCCCAGTCAATACTAGAGCTCTTGGAGACGTGGAACTTTTAGCACACTGTCTTCTGAGGACACCGTCAGCACTGAATCTCCTCCAAGGGAAGTGTAGAGGGTTTCTGGGGTTTTGTTTTGAACTTATCTCTGAGTTTGAAGGAGACTTTATGGTCTTGCTCCCATTGCTACTTTCAACTTATTTTTCTCTAACATTCCAGTGTATTGCAAGGTCCTGCTCTCTCAAGGGCCCTTGCTGTCTTTTGCTGCTGTTCCTGCATACTCCCAGACGGCTCCAGCAACCCCCAGGCTCCTCTTCCTCACTTTGCTAATACTGCTCTTGACCACGTGCTCAGCTCCCTAACCTATGGCCTCTCATTCCCCACCTCCTCTACTCCCATGGTTTTTCCAGCTAATCCCTTTGGGGTTCATCCTCATTGTCACACCTGTGGCCTTATCATCACCAATGACTGTGCCGTGGCAGAAGTCATTCCAAGCATCCCCTCCACTGTGATGACGTCCCCGGCCTTTCTAAGCACAGGTGCCCACCGCTTGTCACTACACCCCTTTGGGGCCAGCCCAGCCCTCTGCAGCACCTGCCCTCAATTGTACTCACCTGCTGAAGACTTAATCTTCCTCCTTTGCAGCAACCCCTTACCTCTGCAGTGGCACTGACCCAGATGCACAGGTCTGGAAAGAAAAGAGACTGCTTTATAGCTCCCTCTCATCCCAAGCCACCAACACTCTCTTGCTCCTCTAAGAAATAGTAGAAGAGGCCGGGCATGGTGGCCCTCACCTATAATCCTAGCACTTTGGGAGGCTGAGGGGGCAGATCACTTGAAGTCAGGAGTTCGAAACCAGCCTGGCCAATATAGTAAAACCCCATCTCTACTAAAAATACAAAAAAAATTAGCTGAGCCTGGTGGGGCATGCCTGTAATCCTAGCTGCTCTGTAAGCTGAGGCAGGAAAATTGCTTGAACCCAGGAGGCAGAGGTTGCAGTGAGCCGAGATTGTACCACTGCACTCCAGCCTGGGTGACAGAGCAAGACTCTGTCTCAAAAAGAAAAGAAAAGAAAAGAAATAGTGGCAGAAGCTCTTCCATCCTTCCCCTGTGAGATACGCCTGCTATTCTGAATCTACACATTCCCTTCATGTGTGCGATGGATTCCACACCTGTACACTTCTTTGAGGGTTTGCTCCTGTCACCATACCCTCTCTCTATTTCTCCAGCAGTTTGTCCTTCTCTGGTGTCATGAGCACAAAACAGCATCTCTAGTTTAAACAAACTTTTCCCTGGTCCCATCTCCAGCTACGCTTACATCCCTATGGCTCTGCTCACTGCCACAGTAACAGGTCCTGAAAGACCCATCTACAGCCCAGCCTCCACTTCCCAACATCCCAGCTTTCTCTCGGATTTTCCGTTTTATCCTTACAATAGCCCTTTTCCTTTGATTGTTCTTGACAGCCTTACCGTTTCCCAAACTGCTCTTGCATAGTTTAAAGAGTATTTGACCACATTATTGACCTCAAATTGCCAATTCAATGATCTTTTCTGTCCTTAACTGATTTGACTTCCTTGCTAGTACTTGATACAGATAACCACGTACTCCTCCTTCTTTTTTTTTTTTTTTTTTAATAAATTGTTTTCTCTTGACACTGGTGACGTCCCTGCTCAGCCTCCTCTCCGGGCTTCGCCTCCTGTGCTCATCCCTACATATGAGCTTGGTCTATGGTGTGGCCCTTAGATTTCTGTTTCTGTCTCACTGTAGCCTCCCTGTGGAATCTTATCTGGTCCCTTTTATCTTAAAATATCAGCTACATGTCTATGACATCCAAATTCCAAATGAGACTTTCCACTAAAGTCCAGAATTATCCCCAAATAAAAATTTTGGTCTTAATTTTATCATGGCTACAAGGGAACTCTGTTTTCCTAACCCACTAAGACATTTCTTTCGGTGTTCCCTTGACACTAAATGAATACCTTCCACGAAGTCCTTCAAGTCCAAAGAAAAGAAGGATTTCTTATCTCACCAGCAGCGAATTCTGTGATTCTATTTCCAGACTGTTTCCTGAATCGACCATACTTCTCCACCTCCACGGCCACTATTCTAGAACATGAGCTGCCTCTGTCTGCCTGCTTTGTTTCAATAGCATTTCGTCTGTCTGCTGGCTTGCCCTCTGTCTCCCTTCAATTTCTTCTCCATACCACTGCTTGAGCGATCTTCTAAAAACACAAGTCAGATTGTGTTTCTCCTCTAGCTGGAGCCCTCCCATGACTTCCATTGCAGTTACAGTAAATCCAAACTCCTTGGCACAGCCTAAAATCCCAAGTCACAGGACCCTTGCCAGGTCTCTGACCTCACTGCCTCTTCTCTCCATGGTTTACCTGTTGCACCAGAGGCTCCTCCTATGTTCTCTCAAATATACTAGGCTCCTGCTCTGTCTCCTTAGGGCTTCTGCATCTGCCTTGCCCTCTGTGTGTGGCTCTTTATCCTCGGATCTTTAGTCTTTCAGTTAACAAACATCATCTTTTCAGCGATACCTTCCATCGTCAGCCCACCCTTACCCAGTCATTCTCAGCTCCATCGTGCAGCTTATTTCATGCACAGCCACCACCTTGTACTCATTTGTTTTTGTTGTTGATTCTGGAATTTAAGCATCTTGGTGACAGGTACCTTGTCTCATTCTCCACTGAGAGATTAGAGAGGAGCATCTGAGACCAGGTGGAAGAAACGTTTCAGGAAAACAAACAATTACAGGCGATAATTGTCAGACATCACTGGTGTTTGAAGCCACCCTGTCACCTTTCCCCGGAGCCAGAGCTTCTCCTCTAATCTGGGCCTTAACACTTTGAGCATCTTTACCTTCAGGTGTTCTGGGCAGTCTAGGTTTGTCTTCAATATATTTCTGTTTGTTTCTTCATTTTCAAAACGTGTTCTTGAATATTAGTCAATTTCTTGCACTTAAAATAAATACTATGTATTTTTCAGGACTCTTGTTCACAAGGACAGAATTCTAATAATTCAAACCATGAGGACAAAAGTCAGGTTTGTGGGAAGGGCAGGAATCTGTTTGGGTTTCAGGAAAAATTAAAATGAAGAATTTTTTTTTTTTTTTGAGACAGAGTTTTGCTTTTGTTACCCAGGCTGGAGTGCAATGGCGTGATCTCGGCTCAGCACAACCTCCGCCTCCTGGATTCAAGCAATTCTTCTGCCTCAGCCTCCCGAGTAGCTGGGACTACAGGCACATGCCACCATGCCCAGCTATTTTATATATATATATATATATATATATATATATATATATTTTTTTTTTTTTTTTTTTTTTTTTTTTTTTTTTAGTAGAGACGGGGTTTCACCTTGTTGACCAGGATGATCTCGATCTCTTCACGTCGTGATCCACCGGCCTCGGCCTCCCACAGTGCTGGGATTATAGGCGTGAGCCACCGCGCCCAGCCTAAAATAAAGAACTTTGTCCCGTAAGCCTTTTATGTCTGGATTTCTCTTTTTCTTTAAAGAGCTTCATTCTCTCCTGCTGTGTCCACAGCTTCAGATTAATATCTCAGCCACCAAGAAAGACTAAAGCTTGGTTTTGCTGAAGTGAATTCCAAAAAATCTTAGAGAAATGTTTTAATTGGCTGATATGGGTAGTTTTGTGAAACATGATTTGCAGTGATTTTCACACTATATTCATCAATAAGAAGAGGCATCTCTAGCATTTCCACATGGGTATCAATTTTCTTAAAATCTTATTACTTAATGTTCAAAAATTAGGACACCATACCCCAAAGCACTTGGATGTAAATCCAGTTGAAAAACATCACCATTTTAAAGAGTGTACAATAACTAAAGGAAACTCTGATAGATTTCACTTATAAAAATCTACACGGTATTGTGGGGTGTGGTGGCTCATGTCTGTAACACCAGCGCTTTGGGAGGCCAAGGCAGGCAGATTACTTGAGGTCAGGAGTTCATGACCAGCCTTGTCAACATGGTGAAACCCCATCTCTACTAAAAATACAAAAATTAGCTGGATGTGGTGGTACATGCCTGTAATCCCAGCTACTCAGGAGGCTGAGGCAGGAGAATCACTTGAACCCAGGAGGCAGAGTTTGCAGTGAGCTGAGATTGTGCCACTGCACTCCAGCCTGAGTGACAGACTCTGTCTCAAAAACAAAAAACAAAAAAAGTCCAGGCGGAGTGACTCATGCCTGCAATCCCAGCACTTTGGGAGGCTGAAGAGGGTGGATCATCTGAGGTCAGGGGTTCGAGACCAGCCTGGCCAACATAGTGAAACCCTGTCTGTACTTAAAAAAAATCTACTTGGTATTATGAGAAATTAATAGGATTAAATATACAAAGAAAAATGAGAACACCAAGTTATTGATCACAACAATAGTTAAAAATGAGGAACAATGCTTGGCACTTGGAGCTCTATACTAATAGATAGAATTGACGCCCTCCACAGTCACTTGGGTACGTCCTTGTCAAGATGTTCTGTGAAATTTAGGTGTAGGAAAGCACCTGCATTTGATAACTTCAGACTCTTCTAATGTCAATGGTTGATGGATCTATTTTAACATTTGGGATTATGTAGGTAGCTTGTTCTCTCTGCAAAGCTTCAAGTATCTTGAGCTACCTGTATATCTACCAGGGAGCTGGTTTAGATGGAGGAGCCCAGGAGCAGCCACACTCTCTCTGTACATGCCAGAAGAATCAAGTCTTCTCAGATCGCAATGTGCTAGTCATTGATCATTCTTTAACCTGGATGCGTGTGGAAAATAGAAACCAGAACGATATTGAAACGGCTCTTTGTGAGAATTCAAACTGGGGCAACTAGAAGCCAAGGAGACAGGAGAATCCCTTCACAGAAGCATCGAGGCACGACCTCAGATGGGGCTTCAGGGGGAAAACAGCAACCTTTGTAACAGGCTGAGTTGAGCAGTAGAAAAAGTTTTGGCTTCTTTTGATGAGTTTTCTGGGAGACTGTCATATATCATGCCTTGCAAATGGTGTCTAGAGGTTAAATAAAGTTTTTCCAGGCAAGAATGAGCGTGATGCTTCAGTAAATGGAGAAAAGTCAACAGTGCAGTCTGTGTGTGGAGCACAGGAGGTAAGGCAGCTGCAGAGGCAGCCTGGGGCAAAACAGAGAAAGTTCAAGTGGTACTTAGAAATTCGGACTTAATCTTAACCGTAAGGTGAAAAAGACTCTTAACATACTTATTTGGGTAATACTAGCTTTATTAGAAATCAGAACAAAAATGTACAATGATGCAAATATAAGAGTAGTTCAATTCTTGGTTACATAAATGGTCTTAACAGTTTTTGTTTTGTGAGGGAAGTTGTGTGCTTTGGTACACATAGTCATTCAGGACTCAGATTCACTGGAGCTCGGCCATCTTCAACATGTGGCTTTGGAGGTCATCTTGTGAAGTTGGTAGAAGGAAATACAACTTAGAGATTTTGTTTGGGAGAGTTTTATTGCCATACCAGAAGTGCCATGTACATAAACTGCGGTTCTGCCTTGGAACAGACCCACATCTAACTTCAAAGTTGTGTCAGTGCTATGGTTTGAATGTGTACCCTGAAAGTTCATGTGTTGGAAACTCGGTTGCCATTGTGGTGATGATGATAGATGGGGCCTTTGAGAGGCAATTGGATCGTTAGGGCTCCACCCTCATAAATGGATTAACTCCATTATTGCAGGAGTGAATTAGTTCTCACTGGAGTGGCTTTGTTTTAAAAGCAAGCCCTCTCACACACATTCTCTTGCCCTTCCATCCTTTCACCATGTTGACACAGCAAGAAGGCCCTCCACAGATGCTAAGCAGATGCTGGTGCCATGCACTTGGACTTGCCAGCCTGTGAAACCATGAGCTTAATAAACTTTTACCCAATCTGTGGTATTCTGTGATAGCAACAGAAGATTGACTAAGACAGTTGGAAACATAGTCTAATTGTTTGTCAGGAAGAAAAGGAAAGCCATCAGGATGGGGATGACTGTTTGCTTGTTAGAAAAATAATGCTGAAAGCTGGAAATAGGATGTCCTGGAATGAGACATATTTCTCTGGGGCTTTTAGAAAGACTGGATACTGGGATATGCTGAAAGCTCAGATAATGGAGGATTAAATGTTGGAACAAAGCCTTGGAAATAGGGTTGGAAAGGTAGTTACAGGCATTTGTAAAGGGATGTGGGGAGCTGTGGGAAAGCTAAAAGATTTGTTTGAGCCTCAGGGCTCTGGATGGGTAGATAAGTTACAGAAACCAAGTTGGAAGCATAGAGAAGTAATTCTCATCAAGGTAACTAGTCAGCGACCCAATAGAACTAGAATTTTATAGTCTGAACCTCCTGCTAAGGTTGAGAAAGTTTATATTTGGGAGTTAACACAGAACAAGCAAGGAGAAGGAAAAGGAGTCTCGAGTCCTACAGCAGTGAAATGGTGACCAATGTCATCAACAAATTGAACGTTTCCACACGACTGAAAGCTCTTAACCACGGTGTAGAGCAGAGATGAATAGTGAATGACAGGAGACTCACCAAATACGAGACGGTCTCCCAAATGACATCATTTGTCATCTTTGCCTCATTTCCTGGGATTAGGGCCAAAATAGCCCCTGGTCATGATGTCTGTTCAGCAAAGTGTAAGAAAAATATTGTGTGAACTCTGGAAACACTTTGCCCATTTTAAGAGTCTTTGAAAATGATTTATTTAGGTGTGTTTTCTCTTTTTCTTCCCTCTTTAGCAGTCAGTGGCAGCAGCTGAGCATCAGCACAGCATGTCATCCTCACCTCCAATCCCAGGACATTCAGAGTGTTCGCCAACAGGCTTGTTGGTTTTGCTTGGGCCATTTTGAAACCATCCTTCCTCTTTTGCTCTGTCTTTTCCTTTTGTTGTGTTAAATGCCAGCTATTTAGTCATGAAGGCACTTATTTCAAACACATATACAAAACTAATTGTGGAAGCTGCAGAGAATCCTTTGTTTGAGACATTGTGGTCTAGTATGTCAAATCACAGCTAGAAGGCAACTTGGAACTTAAATTATCTGTCCAGGAAATGTGGGGTTTTTTTTTCTAAGTGGAGTCATTATAAACCTTATTTGCCTTTCTATAAAGAGGGGAATAAACTAGTTTAAGCACAAATAAATCTAAATAGAAAAAATTGCTCCATGTGTATTTGTATAGAAGAAGGGAGTGTGCATAGAAATGAGAAATTACCTACCTGTGCAGCTAGAATGACTTACACATGCCCAATGTGTGCCCAGTGTTGGGCTTCCTAATCTGGTAACGTGATCCCAAGGGAGTAAGAGGGCTGAGGAATGAAGGAGATGAGTGCTTTGGGAATCCTTTTAGATCACCTACAGTCCTTGATCTAAAGCATCACTTCATCATACATATAAAATGTGTGAAGGGATCTTAAGCCAGATTTCACGCAGCTGGTGATATCACATGGTAAATAAGAACAAACACATAGTGACTGAGCTGTGTACCAAATGCATGGACCATATACAATTCGGTTGTTTTGTGAAGAACAGGAACTTCATCTATGTGATATGAAAGCCATATCGAAAAGATATAAATAGAGACATAATAGACAAATGTAGATGCAGCTGTAGGTGAAAGCATAGGTATAGCTACAGAAATACATACAGGCACAGAAATATACACAAATGCACCACACTCCTTAGCAAGTAGCTTACTCCTCACCATATTGTAAGCTATGTTTTAGTGTCCATGTTCATTCTCCTGGTGGGGAGAATCATCTGCTGAAAGAAAGATGGCAAAGTTTCTTACTGATTACATCAATTTGAAGAAAACTTCACTTTGTTAAATGATAACAGCTTTGTTAAAGTTTAGAAATGCAACATTGAAAACTTTTTTTATTGGTATAAATTTCTTATAAAAATGACAAAGGATAAAACAAAAGCATCACTGAAAAATTCACTGGAGAATTTTCTCATCACTTCCATGGTGGTTTCTGTTCGATCTGGTAGGATGTGCAGATAAAAGAGAAATTCACAGTGTTGCCTTGTGGTTAAGAGCATGGAGTCTGTGGCAAACTATTCAAGCATGAATTCTAGCTCAATGGCTAATGGTTTGGACTGGAAAAAGTTATTGGAGTAGTGCCTCTGCTTCCTAATTAACTCATGAAAAGCATGTAGAACAGTGCATCGCGTAATATAAACACTAGAATAAGTCTTAGCTACCATTACTGTTGTTAATATCATCATCATCATCATCATGGGAATCATTTCTCATCTTTCATTCATTATCAAAAGGTCATTTGATTTTATGGTTTTAATAAAATCTGATTTTACTTTGCTGTATCTATTGACCATAAATGTAACTACTTTTGCAAATAAATAGAGGAATTACCCAGAGTCCACATGTAGACATTAAATATTACAAACGTGAAGTGGACAGGCACTAAACTCATGTCTGGAGGTTGTTTGGTTTAGTCCCAGGCAGCATGTGGAATTTAGGTGTGCTGCCTACACCTGAACCTGACTGAGCATGTCACAAATGCTGGCATTACAGATGGAAGAGCCAGAAGTCAAGCTTGCAGTCTGGCCTCTCCAGCATCACTGAACTTGGGGTCCAGTTGACCCTTGCTATGAGAACCTGAGGTATTCAAAGGGAAGATCTGCCCCTTAGCCCTGCCAGGCTGTTACTGACTACTCAAGGATGTTCTGAATCACCAAGACAGCCCAGTCTAGAGAGAATGAATGCTCTGTGTCAGGCTATTCTAGCTGCATCTCAGCAGGTTTTAGAGGGACAGCTAGGGATGAGGTCTGGCCTCTACCATGACAGGTCATGAGAGACTTGTAAAATTTTAGAGTAGAGGATTTGTTTTTGGTCTCCCTAGGGATTACACCAATATAGGGCAGGTTATTGTGCCAGAAAGCAGTTAGCTTTTTTAAGTCAAAAATGCTTTTAGCTGAACTTTCAAAATACCAGAATTAGCTAATATCATGCTGAAAACCAAAGCAATTCTCCATAAAATCAGAAACAAAACAATGATGTCTGCTCTTGCCACTTCAACTCTATACTGGGGGGTTTATTCAGGAATAGTCAGGCAGTAAAAAGAAATAGAAGTCACTTGGATTGGAAAGGAAGTAGTAAAACGATTTCTGTTTGCAGATTCCATGGTCTTTCATACAGATATGTATTTAGAAAATCCCCAGGAATCCACTAAAAATGCTATTTAGAGCTAAGAAACAAGTTTAGCAAGGTTGAAAGATATGAACATAGGGAAGCAATTTTATTTATAATGGCTTAAAAAAGAATAAAACAATTAGGAGTAAATTTAACAAGAGAAGTATGAACCTTAACTCTGAACACTATAAAACATTGTTGAAAAAATTTTTAAAGGCCTAAATAAACAAATGGAAAGACATGTTCATGGTTAGAAGTTGTAATCTTGTTAAGATAGCAATACTATACAAAGTGATGTACAGATTCAATATATTCCCTATCAAAATCCCAGATGGCTTCTTTGCAGAAATGGATAAGTTGATCCTATATTTTATATAGAAATTTAATGGACCCATAATAGTCAAAACAATCTTGGAAAAGAAGAACAAAGTTGGAGAACTCACACTTTCCAATTTCAAAACTCACTACAAAGCTACAATAATCAAGACAGTGTGGTACTGGCATAAGGATAGATATATAGAGCAATGAAATAGAACTGGGAATCTAGAAATAAATTACCATGTATATGATCAATTGATTTCCAACAAGGGTGTCAAGACAATTCAATAGGGAAAGAATGTACTTTTCAACAAATTGCTGAAACAACTGGATAGTCACACGGAAAAGAATGCAGTTGGATCTCTGCCTCACAGCATATACAAACATTAACTCAAATGAATCAAAAACCTAAATGTAAGAATTAAAATTCTAAAACTCTCAGAAGAAAACAGATGTAATATTTGTGACACTGAATTTGGCAATAGTTTCTTAGCTATGACACCAGAACACAAATAATTAAAGGAATATATAGATAAATTGAACTTCATAAAAATAAAAACCTTTGTGTTTTAAAGGAAAACATCAAAGCTGGAAAACTGGGTAAAAGCTCTGAATACACAGTTCTCCAAAAAACATATACAAATGATTGATAAGTGCGTGAAAAAAATGCTTTATGTCATTAATCATTAGGTGCTAATCAAAACCACAATGCAATACCACGTCACAGCCACTGAATTAGCTGTATTAGAAAAGGCAGACAATAACAAGTGTTGGTGAGGATATAGAGAAATTGGAACTTTTATACACTGTCGGTGGAAATGCAATTGTGCAGACACTTTGAAAAACTATTTGGTAGTTCCTCAAACAGTTAACTATAGGGATTACCAAATGATCCAGCAATTCTATTTCTAAGTAGTTATTCAAGAGAAATAAAAACATATATCCACACAAACATTTGTTCATGAATGTTTATAGTAGCCTTATTTATAAGTGTCCATCAATCAATGAATGGATAAATAAGATGGGGTATATCTAAACAAGAGAATATTAATCAGTAATACAAAGAAATAAGGTACCGCTAAATGCTACAATGTGGATTAACCTTGAAAGTACTGTGGTAAGTGAAAGAGGCCAGTAATAAAGGACTACGTAGTATATAATTCCATCATTATAAAAGCCCCCAAATCAGCACATTTACAAAGACAGAAATAGATTGGTGGTTGCTTGGGTGTGAGGGAGGGAATTGGTGGATGGAAGCATGGTGAATGGGGAGTGACTGCTAATGAGTATGGCATTTTTGGCAAGGAATGATGAAAATGTTCTAAAATCTTGCTAACAGTTGTACCACTATGAATGTACCAGAAATTATTTAATTATATACTTTAAATAGGTGAATAGTATGGTATGCCATTTATGTCCCCCAAAGCTATTGTTTTTAATTCCTATTATTAGGTGACTTTATTTCCATGATAATGATATTTTACTGCAGTCACTAAAATTGATCAGATGACTGAACTGTCAGCTAGAAATCAATGTTGTCACCACACTGTACCTGAGGCAGCCACATTTCTCATGTGTTGGTTCACTAATGCTGTCACTGATAGCTCAGCATAGGGATTCCTTTCCTGCGGAGGTTAAGTTATCTGTACACTCTTAGTGTGGGGATTTTCAAATTGGATGACCGGGCACAGTGGGTCACGCCTGTAATTCCCACTCTTTGGGAGACCGAGGCA